>PVJO010003871.1:6198-95088 GCA_004026905.1 Hystrix cristata
AAAAAAAAAAAAAACCCAAAAAACTACTACTTATACACTGATGACTACTCAATCTGCCTCGAGTTTAGGTCTTTCTCCTGAATGCCAAACAGATCAAAATACTCATCTATTCATTTTCAAGTTCCCATTAGACACCTCACCTATGTATCGCCAAACCTGAACTGACCACTTACTTTGCAGTCTTTCCCTAGGCCACAAACTGGAGAGGATCTAGACCAGTGGTGGCGAACCTACAGCACCTGTGCCACAGCCGGCTGTTTATATCACTGAAAGCTCTAAAGGTTTGTCATTACTGATTTAGACTGTTCCTGCCTCCAATCTTAGCCCCCACACCAAATCAGGCACCATTTAGTTCTACAAGGGGTGATCAAAAAATACAATGAATAAATACCCCAGCACCAAAAAAAAAAAAAAGAAAACGACTAATTAAAACAACATATTACATTAAAAGACTCACTGCCAAAATCGATGGGATAAGTGTGTTCGAAGTGAGAGGGAGTATTTTCTTAAGATTTTTTTAAGGCAACAGTCTTTACTGCAATAAATGTTTTCAAGTAAACATTAACTGTATTTTTTCATCATTGCTCAATGATCAACCGTTTTTGGCAATTTATGCCAATAAAAACATTACAGTCCCAAGGCCTTGAGTTCAATCCCCAGCATCAAAAAAACAACAACAACAACAAAAAAAAAAAAAAAACAAAAAAAAACCCCAACAAAACAAAACAAAACAAAACATTACAGTATATCTTCATCTACCCTATTCACAGAATCTGGCACAGTATAATTTCTGGCTCTTCCCCAAGTTCAACATAATCATCAAAGGTAAATATTTTGAATCCATTCAGAACATCAAGGCACCTATAACAACACAACTAAAGACACACAAAAAGGGGACTTCCAGTACTGCTTCAGAATGTGGCAAGAACAAGCTGGGCATGGTGGTATACACCTGTAATACCAGCACTCAGGAGGGTGAAGCAGGAGGATCACCACAAGTTCAAGGTCAGGCCAGCTTGGGCTACATGAGTTCAAGGCCAGCCTTAAATATACAGGAAGACCCTGTCTCAAAGAAAAAAAAAAGATGGCAAAAACAACAGAATAAGTATATTCAAAGTGAAGGGGAATATTCTGAGGAGGATTAATAGCAATGTGTCTTTTGCTGCAGTAAGTTTTTAACACTCACTGTATGTTTTGATCATACCGTATATCCCTAGCTGTCTTTTTTCCTACCTCCACTACTTGTCTCTACCTTAGTCCATCCCTACAACGTAACTCCCATAGCTCCACTCTCCCAACCTCCATCTAAACTTAGCAGTTTGCCAAAATTATTGGTTCTAAGAACAAATCTTTTATCTACTTGTTGAAAATCAATCAATGGTTCCCCAATGCTTTCACAATGAAGTTCAAACTATTCAGCATTGCATAAAGTTTATGATCTACTTGCTTTCTATTTAATTAGTTTTACCTCCCACAACCATCCCACTCCACATTATAAATACCAGCATACTGAACTTCTTGCACTTGCCCAACACCTGGTTCTCTCACTGTGCCCTCTATCTAAACTGCCCCTTCCATCTTTCAAACCCCTAGTCATGTTTCAAAACTTAGCTTTGCAGTCACTGAGAAGGCTTCCTTGACCCACTAGACTAAATTAGATCCACTTCCCCTTATACCATTTCACCGCTATAGATAGTCAGCAAAGAAAAAAAAAAATTATATACACTTCAGGAAAAGAAAAATAGTATGATGTTTTTTCAACAGATGCTGTTATCGTCATATGGGGGACCCTGGAGGATGCTGTATATTGCAGAAAACCCACAACACTGTCAGTCCTTAGAGAAGAAATTGAAAATGCACGTGCAGCAATCTCAATGACCAAGGTTACCCAAGTAGCAGTTTGCATACTAATGAATGTCTGGAAGCTAATGGCCACCACTTTTTTTTTCTTTTGGTGCTGGGGATTGAACTAGGGGCTTTGTGTTTGCAAGGCAAGCACTCTAACCACTGAGCTAAATCCCCAGCCCTAATGGCCACCACTCTGAGCACCTCTTGTAATTGCAGAGGCAAAGGTAACTTGTATTAATCTCATGATGTCTCAATAAATTTAGTATTAAAATATTTATACATGTTTTTTCTTTTCCTGAAGTGCGTATACATTGTTTTGGCAGACTCTGTATATACCATTAACATAGTACTTATGACACTGCAAATTGCTGGTTTCACCTATCTGTTCCCCTACTAGACTTCACTCATGTGAAGACTTCACTATCTTTCACTCATGTATCCTCAACACCCAGCACAGTGTCTAACACATAACTGGGACTAATAAATGCTTACTAAATAGATACATACATTCAAAATAAAGAGAGAAGATGAGCTGGGTATGGTGTATTTCTAATGCCTGTAATCCCGGCTACTTAGAAGGCTGGGTCAGGAGTTATCAGAAGTTAAAGCCCAGTTTGGGCAACTCAGTGAGACTCTGTCTCAAAAAAAAAAGAAAAAAGGGTTGGAGACGTAGCTCAGTGTCAGAACACTTGCCAAGCCCTACGTTCAATCCCCAGTACCACTGAAACAAACGAAAGCAAGCTGGCTTACTGTCTTGCGTAATGGCTTGCTACGAATGGCAAGACCGTCCATGTAGTCCTCCAGTTTGAACTTGTAAGTAACCTGCAGCTTCTGAAGCAAACTATCAAAGAAGTCGCTACCCTATAAAGAAAAAAAAAGTAAGATCTAGTGGAATCAACCTATTCTTGATCCAACCTACCCACCAGAAATTGGGGCAAATGACTCAAGAGTTCTCAGTTCTCGGATATCCTATGTAAAGGGAGGCACATACAGCATTTAGTGGTCACCAACTAAAGACAAATTCATAGTACAAGCATCTCCATTGTTTTAAAGATATGAACACACACATACAAATTCTCTCCCCCACACCCAGACCCAGGAATTCAGAAATCTTTCAAGCTCAAAACTAATTAAAAAAAACAAAAAAACAAAAAAAAAACTAATTCCAATTGTAAGTTATACTCCTAAGGAAGTAACACAGTAGATTAGGCCTAAATCCAAAATATAAAGTATTTTGTCTGCGTTCTGTTCTAACACAGTATCTCCTGTGGTAAAATCTCAGCACAACCAGAGAATGCCAAAGCCTTATCCTGAAGACTAAAGGATGATGGCTTACCTCATCCAAGAGCTCCAAAAGTCTGTTCCGAATCTGTTCTGGGTTGTCGACATTTGGATCCTTGAGAAGCTGCCTGAACTTCTCAATCACCTGATAGAAAGCATTCTTCCACAGGATCTGATCCACATTCTGATTATCAGAGAACTCAATATCTAATAGAATACAACGTTCATACAACTGCAGCAGTTCAGCTCTGGAATAAAATATATGCAACTTCTAGCTCCATATACATCACAAGAAGACCCAAGATCTGAGCTTCCTACAAATTAATCACCTTTCTTGGAAAGAAATCCAAAATATGACCAAGTACATATCCTACTCAAGCTAGTTTCCAACCTACACAGAGAATGTCATTACAAAGACAGTTAAGTCTATGAAAATAGTGTTTCCCCATATGTCCTCACCTAAATTCGACAGCTGAAATAAAATTTCACTGCAAGTTATGCTGTTCATTTCTTGGCATTCTAGGAAGTCTTTCCTTTTCAGAATTCCATACTCCCTTAAAGATGTTTTTTCTTAAAGAAAAAACAGGATGAATACTCATTTCTAAAACTAAAACAAAGCTTCTGTTCTTTATCCAACTAACACTCCCCTACAAAAATCAACGTGAGAGGGTTAGTGGTGTGGCTCAGTGGTGAGTGCTTGACCAACATATGCAAGGTCCTAGTTTTGATCCCCAGCTTCCTGGGCAGAAGAGGGGATCAGTGTGAAAGGGAAATAATATTCTGGTTCACCTAAAAAGTTTCTACCTTCTTCAACCTTGAGAGCCTATACACTTCCACCTTATCCCCATTTCCCTCTAGCCAGGATGGAACACACCATACCTGAGTTGAGCCATCTTCTCCATGCCCTCAGTACTGATGCGATCCCTGGAAAGCAGGTTGCTGAGCTGTAGTTCCTGGTTGTCAGCCACCCGGAGAAGCCTATGTAACTCCTGTTGCTGCATGTTCCTCACATGCTGCTCTATCTCCTCAGGACTCATGGTGCTGGCAGGGAGCGGGCTACACACATACTGTCCTGGTGGAGTTGGGTAGCCTGGGTAGTAAGGCCCTGGGTACATACCATTCGTAGGGCTCACTGGGTACTGTAGAGGGCTATAGCCTGCATAGGGATACTGGGAGGCAGGGCCTGGTGTCCGGGGGTAATAATATGGGTTGTCAGAGTTTTGAAACTTATAGTAAGATGCTTGGGCCTGACGTGAGTCACCCCAAGATGTAGGGCTGACTTCATCATCAGTGTCCAAGAAATGTAGCTGGGGTGTCTGGCTCTTTAGAGCAGGTTTCTGATCAGGATTATTTGGGTCCCACAGTCGGCGGGTGGTGCCTCCACGGCCCCAACTCCGAGATCCCTTACTACCAGATCCAAATAAAAGCCGAGGTCCCAAAGGTGTAGATTCTGGAGAACCTACTGAATTGACAGATAGGGCAGCATGGGCAGGCAGAATCAGAATGCCACGACCCCGACCTCGAAGTTCTTGTTTTGGGTTTTTGGACTCCGGCTTCTCAGAGCCTCTGCCCTCACTGCTCAGGCCTTTGTCAGGCTTTACCCTATCAACATCTTCCCTGGCTGACCTCACCACGGGGCAATCTTTGTTCATGGTTTCTGCATCAAAAGTGACACGAAGAGTGCCTCGATTTTCTTTACCATTGCTTTTCTGTTCACCCTCTCCATGGCCAGACCAGTTTCTTTCTGAATGTTTCCTCCTTTCTGAGCTCCTCCTAGACCCCAATTCATCAGGCTCATCAATTCTATCATCATCTAAGGAATCAGTTGAGGACATAGATATTTGCTTCTTCAGTCTTGGCCTCTCCTTGGGCCGATCCTGCCTGCGGCGGCGGCATCCATTATCAGTCATGCCAGCTCCCTCAGCACTGTTGTTACTACCAGCTGAGCTGGTACTGCAAGTTCGGTAGCGGTTCCTTCGTTTGTCTGAGCGTGAGTAGCGCTTTGCAGAGCCCAGCTTCCCCTGAGTCATGTCATCATTCACTTTCTTTGTCCCCTCCCCCTTTTCAATCCTTTTTCCTTTTTCTCCCTTTGAAGTCCTTATTCTGTCACTATTTTGGCTCTTTTCTGTCTCCATTTTGTCTGGTTTATTCACAACTTCCTCTTTCACAACTCTTCCCCTACACTCATCTTCTGCTAGTCTCAGTTGTTCTACCTGGTTAAGAATTTCTTCCTCATCCACCTGGCTAGCTGACTCTTTGTTAACAGTCTGCAAACGCCGTCCTGGCTGGTAGATTTGCAGGTCTGGTTTCTTTGTTCTTCTGATGATTTTTAGACTTTGATCCTCTTGTCCAGCAGTCCTAGGAAAGGTTTCCTCTCCCTGATTATTTGCTGGGTTTACAAGACCATTTTGCTGTTGGCTGTCCAGTTCCCTGCAGGCATCTTTAATGAGCTGTGTACCATTTCCAACAGCAGAAGAGTCTCTGTCATTAACAAGTTCGTCCTTAAATTCCTCACTCCCAGAGGGCTCCTTGATTTTAGGTCTGCTTCTTAGTCGAGAAAGACCAGGCTTATAAATTTCCAGATCTGGGCGCCTGTTATCTTTGCGCTGCCTGGGCTCCTTTAATTCCTTCATGTTTTCTGTTATAATGGGGAGAAGATTGAGGAGGAAAAAGTAGAAAAGAATAAAGGAGGAAGTAGGAGGAAAACTGTCATTCTGGGTAAGTAACGGAAAAGTCATGCAAGAATACATATCCAAATACTAATAGTAGTGGACAAGGAAGGTTTTGGCAAAAGCAGAAATTTGGGTTTACAGTCTTTGTTTAGCAACTGGCAAGACTAAGAACTTAATTGTGCTAGAGCTACCTACACTTAGGCTAGGAAAAGGGGAAAAAAAACTTTGTTTGCTCAGGTTACCCAAGTTGTATTCATGTTCAGATTCCCAAGACTCCAAACTACCTCAAGACCCCAAACTACCTCATTATTGCCAGAATAAAAGAGGTATAACATTTTCAGCATTACATTATTTTTGGTCTGTGCTCGCTTCGGCAGCACATATACACTATTTTTGCTCTATAAAGTCTCTGAATCCATCTCAGTCTTTTCCTCTAACATTTTTCCAAGGTGGCTATCATTACGCTATATCCCCAGCCCTTCTTATTTTAAGACAGAGTTTCCTTAAAAAAACAGAGTTGCCCCAGCTAATCTCAAACTTGGTATCCTCCTGCCGTAGCCTCCTGAGTACCTAGGATGATAGGAATTCTCCACTATGCCTAGCAGGCTAACTCTTTTTAACATATTAGTAGTGGGTCAGAGTGTAATGCCCAGTAGTAGAGTACACAAACATGAGGCACTGGGTTTGAGTTCTAGCACTGCAAAAGGAAAAAAAAATTAAGAATAACAAGGGTATGCATAACAACCCACAGTCCTGAACATCTCTGGAGAAAAAAACTGCAACTCTAGTCTATGAACTTGGCCAAGACAATCCTCTTCTTTAGGATACAAATGACCCAATCACATACTCCCTACTGAAGCAAACAGGAAATAGTTTCTTTTTTGTTCTTCAATTCCACTCATTTTCGCCAACTCTGTAAAAGCAGCCAGCAGAGCTGTTTCAGGAAAATACTGCTTAAACTATCATCATTAGAATACTGAGACTAACTGCTACTATGATGATAGAATATGAGGAAAAAAAAAAAGTTCCACAGAGGAGTTTTTCCTAGACACTGACGGAACGATTATCACATGATTTCAAAATACCAAGGACTGGAACACTGAAGAAGAGGATAAGACTTCAGAAACCACTCTCCAGGCTCCGTGAACTTACTAAATGACAAACAAGTGTATGTGGTTTGTAAGTATACATTAAGAGAAAGACTACTGCCAGGTGTAGTGGCACACATCTGTGATCCCAGCACTTGGGAAGGAAGCTGAGGCAGGATAATCATCAGGAGTTGGAGGTCAGTCTGGGCTACAGAGTAAGTTCAAGACCAGCCTGAACTATATATAGAGAGACCCTGTCTCAAATAAAAACTAATAAAATAGAAAAATGAGGACGACTACTTTGAGTTACCCTTAAGCATTTCAGTAGGAATGTAACAAGAATTTGTGAGAATGTTATCAAGTATTCAAAATAAAATTTTATGTAAGAGTCTAATATTGTACCATAAACACAAAGGCAAACAAATCCACAGTAGGTATATGCTCCAGCATTTATACCCACTTTTTGTAGGTATAACAACAACAAAAAAAAGAAACTGAAATTTAAGATACTGCTTCAGTATTTCCGAAAGTTTAAGACTTTCCAAGTGTGAACAAAGGTAAAGCAGTTTAACCTGAGAACCCTCATAATCTTTGTAACTTGGGTTTGTGGGGAGAAAGGGAAGGTTAGATGAGATACTACTGCTTATTTTTTTCTCGTCTTTTTAGAAGAGCTACTACAACTTTGTACAACAGAAGAAAACAGCCTGAGTAATCCAATTTAACTAAAGAATGAAAACCAACCTCACAGACTGCAGCCACAAGACTAGAGAAGGCATCTAATCATACCTACCGTCTACACAACTCCACAGCCTAACAAAGGGGAGGTGACACAAGACTTTCTTGGAGCCTTCCTGATGTGGCTGGAGACTTTAACCAGTGAATTGAACACTCTCTTTGATTAAAAGGAAAAAACAACAACAACAACAAAAGCCCTGCTCCTACACACACTAAGGCCAAACCAAAGTAGTCAACACTCTGAGGTCCCGGATTACTCCAGCGGCGCAGCTTTCAGAAGCCTGCCCTGAAGGAAAAAGTTCAGCGAGGAAGTCCCAGCCTGTTCAACCTTTCTCCTAAATTTCCCCTGGTCCTTCTCTCCGACGCCAATCAGATGAGGCGGAGGGCTCCTCTGGGAATATAAGGCCCAGGGCCTCCACTAGACCCCAGCACCCACTGGGGTGGGTCTCCTGACGACTGGGAATCCACGGGCTGAGCGGAGGAAGTTGGGGCCAAAGGGAACAGTCACCGTCGCGGTGAGAAAGAGGGTGGAGACAGGAACTCAGGCATGCTCTATCGGAGGAGGTCAGCTCGAGCAGGACACCACACCCGCCCGTCGCCTGGCAGGACTGCTGGGGGCCTGCCGGCAGCTCCCGCCCCCACTGTTGGGGGGAAGGGGCGGGCGCTTCGGAGCGCCACGGACGGGGCGGGGAGGAGGCCAGGGAGGCGGGGCGGGAAGGCCCGGCCCAGGAGCTGGGCGGTGCAACTCACCTCTGCTCCCGGCCTGCGGAGCCAGAGTTGCCAAGATTCCTCGCAGCTCCGAAGCGGAGATCCGCACACGCTCCAACCCCTCCGCCATCTTCACAGCTGCTGCTACAGCTGCAGCGACTTCGCCACCGCCGCGCGCAGCCAGGAAACCACGACGGACGGACAGGAGGCGCGCGCTCACCCACTCCCACCCTTTGCCCCGCCCCTCTTCTCCTCCCCTCCCTAAACGACGGTGGCCGTACTGGGAGGAAAAGCGCTAAACGCACGTTCGAGAGAGGCAGTGCCGGAGCGCGAGTCCGGAGTGCTAGTGGCGGGTGCTGCGCGTGCGCAGAAGTGTAGTCGGGAAAAGGTGCTGAGGCGGAGGTGGAGGCAAGGCTACCGTGAGGTGAGGTGAGACGCGCCCGGCTCAAGCCAGGTTAGGTGGGCGTTCGCGGTTGTCCTGCGGTGGTGTTAGTCGAGGGGTCGGGTGGGCGGAGACACCCCGCAGTTCGGCCTCATTTGGTCGTTTTAGGCCAAGGTCTCCCCGCCACAGCCTCAGGCTTTTGTTTGGGGACGTCAAAGATCTTGGAAGAGTAGTTCATTCTCATTTTAAGAAAAGGAAACTGAATCTGGGAGAACCGAAGACGTAAATTGTCCAGGATGACATAGTCAATGATACCAAAGAATCAGTCTTTTTGTTTATGGCAAATTACATCCTCAAAATTCCTGATTTAAAGCACACGCGCGCACACACACACACACACACACACGTTGGCTCGCGCTAAGAGGAGTTGTTATGTAGAGGTAAACCAAGAGGTATTATAAGCTGATTTGGGAATTTCTGTATCACTGTGGATCCCTGAAAAAATTACTGTTCTAGATCCCAGGTAGGTTTTTTCTTTCTTTCCACCTTTAAGATTTAACTACACCAAGCGCTATGGATGTGAATCAGTGATAGAGTGCTTGCCTAGCATGTGCAAGGCCCTAGGTTCTGTTCTCAGCACTGCCATAAATAAATAAAATGAAATAAAATTTAACTAGACCAGAAGACTTTACCCTTTTTTGACCATGAACTCCTATTAAAAACAGTGGAGTCAGTAAAAAAATTAAAAAAATAAAACAGTGGAGTCGGTTGGGGATTTAGCTCAAGTGGTAGAGTCCTTGCCTAGCAACTGCAAGGCCCTGAGTTTGATCCCCAGCACCAAAAATAAATAAATAAAATAAAATAGAAACAGTGGTGTAAGCCAGGCATGGTAGCACATGCCTGTAATCCCAGCACTGGGAGGCTGAGGCGGGAGGAGTGCCACAAGTTCAAGGCCAGCCTAGGCTACATAGTGAGTTCAAGATCAGCCTGCATACACGGCAAGACCCTGTCTCAAAAAACTTAAAAAAGAAAAAAAGGGGAGGGCTGGGGGCCTAGCTTACTGGTTAGAGTGCTTGCCTTGCAAGTGCAAGGCCCTGAGTTCAATCCTTGGTACCAAAAAAAAAAAAAAAAAAAAAAATGGTGTGGGGATACAGCCTCCCCCAAGGCTGCCTGCCTCCACCCATTGCTCATTCCTGTTTCTACATAATCCATTTGACTACTAAACTGTCAAATAATACTTTCCAATGCCTTAGTTGAGCCTAAGAGATTTGAACAACCTTACAGAACTCATTCAGTTCCCATTATGTGTAGATACTTCACCATCAAAAGGTTAAGCATAAAGTCAGATGAAGAGTGGAAAGATTCACTAGTTCAAAAGAAGGGGAATGATTTAAGTGGCCAAAGCAAATGCAGGCATTTCCAACAGATTCGAGAGAACTAGAAAGAAATATTTAAAACTAAAAACTAATTCATATTCAAGCTGATCATGGTGGCACATGCCTGTAAATCCAGCATTCAGGAGGCTAAGGCAAGAGGGTCCTGAGGTGTAGACCAGCCTGATACAGTGAGACCGTTTCAAAAAAAAAAAAAAAAAAAAGTAGGGCTGGGGATTTAGCTCAGTGGTAGAGCACTTGCCTAGCAAGTACAAGACCCTGAGTTTGATCCCCAGTACCGTTCCCCCAAAAAGAAAAAGAAAACATTATGTATATATTGACATAATACGCTCTTCAAAATGTATTGGGAGATGCTTTTCCTTTGAAAAGCTATTTGCCAAAAAAAAAAGAAAAGAAAAGCTATTTGCAGAACAGTGTATAGTATGGTTCTGTGTACAGCAAAACCATTTACTCTATTGTATATATAAATTTTATATACATTTAAAAGATATGAAAAATATATACCAAACATTTTAAAATAGTTAGCTTTGTGGAATAGAGGGGATTTGACAGTAGACAGTGTAGACTTTATGTAAAAATGTAATATTTTAAATTCCTAAAATAAGTATTTGGTTATATACTATGTGACCAAACAATACAGCAAATTTGTTTTGTAATTAAAACAATAAGCCAGGCGTGGTGGTACATTCCTGTAATCCCAGCACTCTGGGAGGCTGAGGCAGAAGGATTGCAAGTTTGAGCCCAACCTGGGCAATTTAGTAATTTGGGGAGACAACACTGTCTCAAAGTAAAAATGAAGGGCTGAGGATGTAGCTCAGTGTGAAGGCTCTGGGTTCCAACCTCAGTACCAAAAAAAAAAAAGACAGAAAGAAAGAATCTATGATACATCACTAATTGTGCTCAGAAACATTTGTAGCTCTAAGTACTTTTATAGTAAGGGGCAAGCCAGATGTGGTGGTGCATTCCTGTAATCCCCACACCAGGAACCTGAGGCAAGAGGAATACATGTTTGAGCCTAGCTTGTGCAGCTTAGCAATTTGGCAAGACCCTGTCTCAAAATTAAAAAAAAAAATTTTTTTAAGTGCTAGGGATAGAACTCATTTCAAAGGCCCTGTGTTCAATCCCCAGTACTAAAAATAATAAGAATAAGAAAGGACTGTGCACCAGGTGTGCTCGCCTATGCCTATAATCCCAGCACTTGGGAGGCTGAAGCTGGAGGATTGCCATGAGTTTGAGGCCAGCCTGGGCTACATAGTGAGTTCAAGGCCAGCCTGAACTACATAGCAAGACCCTGTCTCAAAAAAAAAAAAAAAAAGGCTGGGGGGAGCTGTGGGTGTAGTTTAGCAGTAGAGTGCTTGCCTAACATGCATGAAGCCCTGGATTTGATCCCTAGCACCCACCTCTCCTCCACAAAAAAGAAAGAAAATAAACAGTCAACAAAGGTAAGAAAAGAGAATAAAAGCAAAATAAAACAATAAAGATAAAATACAATAAGATAAAAAGAAGTACTTGAGGGGTTGGGGATTTAGCTGAAGTGGTAGAGCACTTGCCTAGCAGGCGTAAGGCCCTGAGTTTGACCCCCAGCCTTCCCCCAAGAAAGAAGTACTTGATAAATAAAATGAAGAACTCATTCTTCAGAAATAACAAACAATGAAGTAGACACAATTCTGGCAAAAAATAAGGAGGGAAAAAGGACATCCTTTTAGATATCTCAAAAGCAATTCAAATCAAATCTCTGATTTTCTTCCTAAATACTTGTTTCTTCACCAGTCTTAAATCTCAATAAATTATACTAATATCTAAGTGAAAACCCAGGAGTTATCCATGATACTGCCAATCTCCCTCATTCCCCATATTTGATCAACTATCAGTATATGTCTGTCTCCATAATGACCACATATGGAATCATCTCATCATGCTCCCCTTTTTCACCCCCTTTTCTATTGAAAACTGCCTTTCACTCCTACTCAGAAATATTTTTCTCTTTCTCTGTTTTTTCTTCTTGCTCTATCATGCCCTCTTTAACTGATTATTTTACCTCAGTGCAGAGAATTGAACCAGCCATACTACTTTATTCACACTGTCATTAATAAAGCCTTTCTTTCTGGGTGTGGTGGTGCTGGCTATAATCCCAACACTCCGGGAGGCAGGGGCAGAGGATCCTTGCGAGTTCAAGGCCAGCCTGAACTACATAGCGAGACCCTGTCTCAAAACAACAACAACAACAACAAAAAAAAAACACCAAAAAATAATAAAGCCTTTCTCATTTATCTTTTTGTTCTGTATTTCAATTACAACTCATGTTTTATCTCTCTTCCCTTAGGTAGTGACTCTACTGTGTTTGATATATGTTCTTTTTTTTGATATATGTTCTTGAATATATGTGTATCTTTGAATAATATACAATGTTCTATGTATGTGTTTCAAATGTATGTAATGGATACTGTGTTATAGATCTCATCCTGTCTTTATCATGTTTCTGTAAATACTTCTGACTGTTGCATAGTGTTATTTTAAATGACCTCAGCCTGTTGGCCACTGGTCCTGGACCAAGATGAGCCAGAGTCCTTACCCAGAATTTTTTGAACTGAAACTGAGAAAGAAAGAAAATCCCTCTCCATTGTGGAAGCCATAAAATGTAAAACACAGGAGCTGTCAGCAGCCAAGTGTCCTGCCATATGGAACCAGCTGGTCTGCAATGAAAAAGGAGCCGACATGCACAATGCAGCAGAGGTGAGAAACAGTCTTGGAAGCTATCAAATCCCTGGTTCCAGTTGTTCCTGAAGCTCTAAATTCCTGCCCGCTCATGGTTTCTTCAACTTTTCCTCAGACTCCATGAGCCAGTAAATGTAGATGCTAAGCAAGTTCAAATTGGAATTCTAGCACTTGCGACCAAGAGGCCTAAGTAATTACAACCATCACAAAATAGCTTTCTTTCTTTTTTTATTGATTTTTTTGAGACAGGGTCTTACTATGTAGTTCAGGCTGACCTTGAACTCACTGAGATCCTCCTGCCTCACCTACTTGAATGCTGGGATTACAGGCATGCGCCATCACACCCAGATTCAAAATAGCTTTTTTATGTTGGTTTTTTTGAGGGGTTTTTTTTTTTTAATTATGGTAAAATACACACAAAATTTGCCATTTTAACCTTTTAAAATTTTTGTTTTTAACTTTGTTCTTTTTTGGGAGTATGCTAGGAATCAATCTCAGGGCCTTGTGCTTGCTAGGCAAGCACTCTACCACTTGAGCTAAATCCCCAGCCCGTTTTTTAATTTTGAAACAGGGTCTTGCTAAATTGCCCAGTTTAGACTCAAACTTGGGATCCTCCTGCCTCAGCCTCCCAGAATGCTGGAATTACAGGCATGCACCATTACACCTGCCTTCATTTTTTGTTTTTGTTTTTTTGTTTTCTTGTAGTTCAGGCTGATTAGTTTTGCACAGTGGCAGTATCATAGCCAATGAGATTTATCTGAGGCACGATTATTGCTAATACAGTTCAGGGTGGCCTCAAACTCACTATGTAGCCCTGGTTGGCCTCAAACTCCTAGCAGTCCTCCTGCCTCAGCCTCTCAAATGCTGGGATCACAGGTGTGCACGACTACACCTTGCTCATTATAAATTTTTTTTTTTTTTTTGGTGCTAAGGATCGAACTCAGGGCCTTGTGCTTGTAAGGCAAGCGCTCTAACCACTGTCCTAAATCCCCAGCCCATTATAACATTTTTAAGCATATATGTCTTAGTTAATTACATTTCCATTGTGGAACCAATCTCCAGAATGCTATACCCACTAAACAATGACTCCTCATTGTCCCAACAACCCCAGTCCCTGGCAGCCACCCTTCAATGAATTTGACTGTTCTAGGTACCTCATATAGTTGGAATCATGCAGTATTTGTCTGTTTGTGACTAGCTTATTTCGGTCTTCAATGTTCATGTTATAGCATGTGTCTGAATTTCCTCCTTTTTAAGGTTGAATAATACTCCATTATATGTATATGCCACATTATGGTATAGTCATTTGTCTGTGCATGAACACTTCCGTTGTTTCCTCATTTTGGTTATTATGAATAATGCAGCTATGAACAGGTTTATAAATATCTCCTTCAGACTCTGCTTTCAATTTTGGGGGGGTTCTGTATCTAGAAGAGTTGCTAGGTCATGTGGTAAGTCTGTGTCTAACTTTTTGAGGAATTAGCTCCTTATAGCAGCAGCACTATTTTATATTCCCACCAACAGTGGATAAAGGTTCCACTTTCTCTACACTTGTTATTTTCTATTTTTTGTTTTTTAATAGTAGCCATTCTAATGAGTGTAAGGTAGTATCTTATTGTGAAATTCAATCTGCATTTCCCTAATGACTAATTATTTGAGGAGATTGTGTGTGTGTGTGTCTGTGTTACTAAGGTATGAACCCAGGGGGAGCTTACCATTGAGCTATATCCCTGGCCCTTTTGTTTTTTTGAGACAAGGTCACAGGGTCTCACTGTTTAGTTCACATTGGCCTCAAATGGTAGCAATCCTCCTGCCTCAGCCTCCTAAATGCTGAGGTTAAGAGTGTGCACCACCACACCCAGCTAACAATAAATCCTTGCTATGTTGCCCAGGTTGTCCTCAAACCTAGGTCATCTTCCTGCTTCAGACTTCCATGTAGCTGGAATTATAGTTGTATACCACCATTCCTGACCTCTGGAGAAATTTCTATCCAATTTCTTTACTGATTTTTTAAATTGGCTTTGTGTTTCCAAACTGCATCTTAAATGATTATTTTCTTCTATCTCCATTTGCTATCCAGGCCCTGCTTAGCCTTCATGTACAAAACCAAACTACCTCTTAATTAGACTCCCTGATTTCACTCTTGTCCTCTTCCTTTTCACTCACCATAATGGAGCCAGAATGACTTTCTAAAAATATGAACTCTAACATGTCCCTTTCTTGATCAAAATTTAATAGCATTTCATTACTCTAGAGAAAAAAAGTTAGCTGGTCTTGGTGGTGGACACGTATGATCACATTACTCCAGGAGGCTAAGGTGGAGCATCACAAATTTGAGCCCATCCTGGGCAACTCAACAATTTAGCAAGACCATCTCAAAAAGTGGGCTGGAGATATAACTCAGTGCGAAGGCCCTGGGTTCAATCCTGGGGGACCAGGGATCCACAAATCATAGTCTGACATGATCTGGACTTAGCCAACTCTACTATCCTCCTAAACATATTCCCCTCTGATCACATTTTCAGACCCACTGGCTGTCTTTTAGTTCCCACAGGACCAACGTTTTCCCTTCTTAACCTCTTCTTCTATTTACCAGAAACATTTTTCTGTCTGCTCTGCCTGGTTAATACTCATCCATCATATGGTCATAATTTAAATTTCACTTCTCCTTAGAAGCTCTTTGGAAGCTTTTTTCCTTGATCTGAATACGGCCCCCATTATAGGATCCTATCATAACATACATCCCTAAAAGCATTTATCAAAGTTTGTAAAGATGAGTTTATTTTTGAATTATTTATTATAGATCTGCCACTAAATTATTAGCTTTATGAGGGCAGGGACAAGACTATTTATCTAACACTAAATTCCCGGACCAAATATCTAATGTATAGAAGATACTCATTATTTGTTGAGTGAAAGAATAAATCATGAACAAACAACAAATATGGAGGCTATTTTGAACTATTAATATGTACAATTCATACCAATAAATTTGAAATTATTTTACAAAAAATATAAATTATGGAAATTAAAGAGAAAGCAGCAAATCCATAGAAACCAGTAACTAAGTCCCTAAAAGAGTTTTCAGAAATACATGTACAGTAAGTCCCTGACTTATGAACATGAGTGGCAAACTTTCACAGATACAAATGAACCTCACATCATGAACATTCATAGATGCGAACAAATCATGTAAGTAGCTCAGTCAGCTGGACGTTATCACAGTGCGCTGCTGTGTGCTTACTGTACAGTGCCATAGCACACAGTAGTACAGTGCTCAGTCAGAGCCCAGCATGTGTGGAAGCAAGAGGAAGAGCACTGGCAATGTGGAGGGGACTGCTGGGAAGTGCAAAGCAACAAGCATGGGAACAAAAGTGAAAATACGGTATAAGACTCACTTTGAAAAAAAAAAAAAAGACTTTGTCAGACTCACAAAAAATCCAACTTACAAAAATTCTCAGAGGGGTTGGGGAATTAGCTCAGTGTTAGAGCATTTGCCTGGCAAGTGCAAGGCCCTGAGTTTGATCCCCAGCAACCCCCCCCGCAAAAAAATATTCTCACAGACCAGAACTTGTTCATAAATCAGGGACTTGTTGTATTACAGATTATTTGCAGATAGTATGATTATTTCCTTTAAAAAGGTTGAGGATGGATGGGCATGATGGTTCACACCAGTAATCCCAGCATTCGAGAGGCTGAGGCAGGAGGATCATCACAAATTTGAGGCCATCCTGAACCACACAGTGAGTTCAAGGTTAGCCAACTACAAATGGAGACCCTGTCATGGAAAAGAAAAAAGAGGGCTTGGGGATTTAGCTCAGTGGTAGAGCACTTGCCTAGCAAGTGCAAGGCCCTGAGTTCAATCCCCAGCACCCCCCCGCCCCGCTGCTCCCCCTAAAAAAGGAAGAGAATTCCCTTTCCTTTTTCTATCCCTCTTTTCCCTTCCCGCTTCTCCCCACCCTCTGTCCAATGCTCCTCTCCTTAGAATATTATCTCCTTTTATAGAAACAGCAAAGAGTCTTTTTTTTTTTTTTTTTTTTTTTTTTTTTTTTGCTTGGGATCGAACTTAGGACCTTGTGCTTGCCAGGCAAGCACTCTAACCACTGAGCTAAATCCCCAGCCCCTATTATCTCCTTTTAGATTATATCTATTACACCTCTTTGTCCTTTTTTACATCCATGGTTTCTCATATTAGAGAAACAATTTGATGTGTACTCATAAGTGTCCGATTTATTTCACTTAATAGTACGTTCTCAAGGAGCATCCATTTACATACAAATGACTCTAGTTTATCCTTTTTTATGGCTGTGTAGTACTCCATTATGTAGAAAAACCACATTTTCTTTAGTCATTCATTGGTGGTTGGGCATTTAGGCTGTTTCCAGACTTAGCTATTACAAATTGTGTTGCTATAAACATGGTTGTGCATATATCCCTGTGGTATCAGGATTCCAGGTGTTCTGGGAAGATCCCCAGTAGGGGGATAGGTGGATCAAATGGAACCTCTAGTTCTAGTTGTTTGAGGAATCTCCATATTGATTTCCATAGTGGCTGGACCAGTCTACATTCCCACCAATGTACCTGCTGTAAACAGGGAAGGGAATGGGGGGGCAAGGAAGAGAGGGGAGAACCAAGATGCATCATGTACAGGTACAAAATAAATGTGATGAATGTAACTATTATATGTAGATTGTACCAATACATGTTCTTGGTTAAAAAATTAAAAAAAATAAAAAATAAAAATAAAATTAAAAAAAATAAAGGAAGAGAAAGGAAAGAAGGAAGAAGAGGGCCATTCCTTAGAAATTGCTGATGAGAGTACAAGTTGATAATCTACAACCTTTCTAGCAGTAGGCCAAATGTCTTATGAGACCAATAGACTGCCTGCTGTGCTGAGAAAATAATTCAGATGTCTTAGAAGTGTGCATGCCTTTTGATACAAAATGCCTTTTCAGAGAATCTACCCTAAGGATATATGGAAGTATACAGAGATCTTGGAACAGGTTTGTTCATTATGTCATTATTATAGCCGCCCCCCCCAAAAATGTTTAAAGCAGGCATGGAGGCACACACCTGTTATCCCAGCCATCTGGGAAGTTGAGACAGGTGGATCACAAGTTTAAAGCCTAGCCTGGGCAATTTATAAAACTGTCTCAAAAAACAAGAGGATTAGGGATATAGCTCACTGTGAAGGTCCTGGGTTCAATCCCCAGTATCAAGAAAAAAGGGAAGGAAGGAATGAAGGAAGGAAGGAACGAAGGAAGGAAGGGAGGAAGGTTGGAAGGTTGGTTCAACAGTTACATAAAAGTAGAACTATGGTTTTGGATTTGTTTTTGAGGTGTTGAGACTTGAACCTATGACTTCATGGATGCTAAACAAGCATTCTATTATTTGAGCCACATCCTTGGCCCAAAATTGTGGTATTTCTGTACAAGTAGTATCACTATGTCATTTTAAGAGTTGTAATATTGAGCTGGGCATGGTGGCACACACCTGTAATCCCAGCACTCAGGAGGCTGAGGCAAGAGGATCACCACAAACAAGCTCAAGGCCAGCCTGCGTTACACAGTGAGTTCAAGGCCAGCCTGAACTACATAGTGAGACCCTGTCTCAGAACACACACACACACACACACACACACACACACACAAATTGTGTAAATGTATCATTGATAAAATTCATAGATACTTACTGTCTGAAAAAGATTAATCTGTCAAAAAAAGAGTTTTGCCAGCTATATATATATGGATCTGTATAGATAAGTTACCAGAGCTTAGGTAGCAGTTGTCTTTGGGTAGGGAGGTTTAATAGTTATTTTCATGTCCTTTTTACACCTCTGGGCTTTTTGATTTTTTTTTTTTTTTTTGAGACAGGGTCTCACTCTTAATTCTAATACACCTCTGTATTTTCAAGTTGAATTTTTTCTATTTCTGTGGATTGCTTTCATAATAAGGAAAAGTAGAGAAATTTCATGTTTAAAAGCTATCATAAAGAGTGGAAAATGAGAGCTGGGGATTTAGCTCAGTGGTTAGAGTGCTTGCCTAGAAAATACAAGGCCTGGAGTTCAATCCCTGGCACTGGAAAAAGAAAAAAAAAAAGTGGAAAATGAAAGTGTAATACAGTTACTAAAGATTGTAATTGTGGAAACTTTGAATAAGCCAAATAGAAAAAGAAAATGTTTGCTTTGATTTTACTGTCATGTAATGTCTATATATTGAAAACAGAAAGAAGTAGAAAATGAACATAGTTTTGGTTTTGGGTAGTGCGGGGGACTGAACATAGATAGGGCCTTTGCACTGAGCTACTTCCTCAGCTGTTTCTGTTTTTGATTTTGAGATGAAGTCTCACTAAATTGCCCAGGTTAGGCTCAAACTTGTGATCCTCCTGACTCAGCCTCCCAGAGTCATGCAGCACCATGCCAGGCTTGATTAATTTAAAATGGTAATATTGTGGGCAATTTGTTAAATGATGTTTTAAGGAAATAAAAATTTAAACTAGGTGCTATGGCACATACCTGTAATCCAAGCTACTAGGGAGGATGAAGTAGAAGGATCAAAAGTTCACCGCCAGCCTCGGCAATCTCAAAATTAAAAAAAAAATTTGGAATGTAGCTCAGTGATGGAGCTCTTGCCTAGCATACTCGAGACCTGGGAGTTCAGTTCCCATCACCAAAGAAATATATAAATAGGGACTAGGGATTTAGCTCAGTGGTAGAGTGGTTACTTAGCAAGTACAAGGCCCTGAGTTTGATCTAAAGCACCATCCTCCAAAATATATATACCTATATAAATATAAATTTAAGTCAGTTACACTTTTGTGGTCTCAGTTTGAGAAGATCTCTTGAGCCTAGGTGTTCTAGGAGTTCAAGACCAGCCTGAACAACACAGTGAGCCTCCATCTTAAAACAAATAAATAGAGCTGGGCATGGTGTTACACACCTGTCATTCCAGCACTCTGCGAGGCTAAGACAAGAGGATTGCAGGTTTAAACCCAGCCTAGGCAACTTGGTGAGTCCATCTGTCTCAAAATAAAAAAGGTTCTGGATCTAGCTAAGTAAAGGCTTTGGGTTCATTACCCAGTATCACCCTGCTGCACACACAAATATATATGTATATGTGTATGTATTTTATATATATGATTTTGAAACACCTTCAAAACAATGATTAAAAAAAGCAAGATATAGACCAGTGGCAGTACCAAGAGATGGGTTGTGTAAGTAGGAAGTAAGCTTTAACTTCCATAAGCACCATCAATTACCTCCTGTAAAGCTTCACCAGAAAACTTCCGCTTGAACACAAGTCCCCCTCTATGCAGAAATTTTGGCACTCAATAATGGAGATGGGGTTGGGGATTTAGCTCAAGTGGTAGGGCGCTTGCCTAGCAAGCACAAGACCCTGAGTTCAATTCCCAGCACCCCCCAAAAAAATAATGGCGACGATTTCACATAGCACCACAGGCTCCAGGTCGATTTTTTCTGTTATTAGGCACAATCAAGATCTTTTTTTTTTTTTTTTTTTTTTTTTGGTGCTGGGGATAGAAAAGATCTTTTCAATATATGCAGTGTCTAAGGCTTTGATTTGACCTCTTTTTTATTCCTGGGTTCCAGAACCATGTGTGCTCAGTACTGCATCTCCTTTGCTGATGTTGAAAAAGCTTATACCAACATTCGAGATTATATACACCTCACACCAGTGCTGACAAGCTCCCTTTTGAATCAAGTAGCAGGGCGCAATCTTTTCTTCAAATGTGAACTCTTCCAGAAAACTGGATCTTTTAAGGTAAAAAACCCTTTTGTTATTGTATTCAAGTACATTTGTTTTCAAATCCCTTAACATATAAATCTGTTTGATTCTCTTAGCCAGCCATGAGTAGGGAGAATTAAATTAAAAAGGTTGCAGAATTTTTCAAGTCCTAGTTACTTCACATCAGCACTGATAAGCTACTTTTATATAATCTAAAATTGTTTATAATTAGAATCATATATATAATTTATCCTATATATATATTGCCCAAACTAGGATATTTGATAATCAAAAAGAGAACCCCCAATGATTAAAGCTAGACAGTAAGCCAGGCCTGATGGCTTACACCTGTAGTCCCATGTACTTTGGCGTCTAAGTAGGATTGCTTGAGTCAGGAGTTCAAGGTCAACCTAGGCAAGTTGAGACTGTGTCCCTAAAAAGGGAGAAAGATTTGGAGTAAAGCTTTTGGAGTACAGCACTTGGCAAGCATGCACTGAAGCCCTAGATTCAAACCCCAGCACCACAAAACAAACAAAAAAAACCCAAAGACATCTGACACCATAGACATCAACCAGGAGTATTACTGGCAAAATGGGGAGTATGAGTCCACTGGTTTCTTTTTTTTTTTTTTTTTGGTGCTGGGGATCAAACTCAGGGCCTTGTGCTTCCTGGGCAAGCACTCCAACCACTGAGCTAAATCCCCAACCACCACATTTTTAAATTTTAAAACAAATCCTGTCTGTTTTTTATTACCCATTGCTTCTACCATGATTTGTTCCTTTTTTGTTGTTCTTTTTCATGATTTGTTCTTTATTCATTCATCACAAAGCACTTACTTTCAGTAACTACTAGGAGCACATACAATTTCATCCATTCTTTCTCAGTGGAAAGACAAGCTGCTCGACAATTAAGTTGATGAAAAGTGTCTTAAGACGTACCAACAGGTGCCATGGAGTAACAGAATGAACTTTTTTTTGAGACAGGTCTCTCTGTGTAGTTCAGGCTAGCCTTGAACTCACTGTGTAGGCCAGGCTGGCTTCAAATTTACAGCATTCCCCCAGCCTGAGCCTCTCAAGTGATGAGATTACAGATGTGTGCCACAACACCCAACTTTGAAATGGTTACTTTTGCCTGAGAGAAGCTGAATAGGTGGTATTTGTTCCAAATTTTACTGGTTGCATACAGGGAGTTGGGGAAAGAACTACATGTGGACGTATCACCATGTTCAGAGGGATGGGGTATAAGCTAACCTAGGAGGAAAACTAGAAGCAACTTAGACTATAGCCATGATAGAGGCAATAGATGTGTTTTAGAAAGGCCACAACTAGCTGGGTGAGGTGGTGTATACCTATAATCCCAGCACTCAGGAAGCTGAGGCAGGATCGCCAGGAGTTTGAGGCCAGCCTGGGCTATGTCATGAGTTCAAGGGTACATAACCAAACCTGTCTCAAAAAAAGAAAAAAAGGCTTCAACTTAGTTTTTTGGTTTGTGTGTGTGTGTGCTGGGAATCAAACTCAGGGTCTTGTGCTTGCAAAGCAAGCACTCTAACCACTGGGCCAAATCCCCAGCCCAAGGCTTCAACTTAGAAGGAATGTATACTTTTGTCTTACAGAAAATGGTCCATAAAAAGAGATGACTAGGTTAAAAATAAAAAGAGAGATGACTAAGTTTGTGTTTTTAAAAGATCACTTTCAAATCCAGTGGGAATATTAAGAGAGTGATCTTTGAATCAGTATCAGTTGAGGTTTGCTAACATGAAGCCTCTCATGCCAGGTATGGTGATACACCTATAATCTCAAGCTACTTGGGAGGCTGAGGGGAAGATTCTAAGTTTGAGACCAACCTGGGTGACCTGGAGAGATCCTGCCTCAAAACTAAAATATAAGAGGTAGGGATATAGCTCCGCAGTGTCTGGGTACAGTCCCCTGCGCACATGCGTGTACACACACACACCGAGTAGGTTGAGGGCATATCTCAGTGATAGGGCACTTACCTAAGATGAGCCTGGGTTTTATCTCCAGCCCTGGTGGGAGGTAGAAGGTAGCAGGCCAGAATTCCAGAAGGCATTATTATAAATGATAATTCTGTATGTTACTGTTCTTGAAGACTTTCGGGTAGAACATAATGTGTAGATGAAGATAGTAAATTGATGATCCTGACCCTATGTAGGACTAGGCCAGTGATGGTGAACCTTTTAGAGCTTTCATTGGCAACAAACAGTCTGGTGTGGCACGTATGCTAGGTTCGCCACCACTGGCCTAGGCTATTGCGTTTTAGTTTTTAACAAAGTTTAAAAATGAAAATGTTAAAAGAGCTGGGGCATCATAATCCCCTACCTGAAACTATACTATAAAGCTGTGATAAAAACAGCATGGTACTGGCAAAAAGACAGACCCGAGGATCAATGGAACAGATTAGAAGATGCAGAAACAACTGCAAACATGCTCAAATACCTCATCTTTGACAAAGGAGCCAAACACCCTCACTGGAAGGTAGCCTCTTTAACAAATGGTGTTGGAAAAATTGGCTTGCCACATGCCGAAAACTAAAACTAGATACATGTCTCTCACCATGTACTACACTAAAATCAAAGTGGGTAGAAGATCTAAACATTAAAACAGAAACACTAAATAGGATAGGAAGAACTCTCGAAGACATAGGGGTAGGAAAAAAATTTATGGACAGAACCCAGACTGCACGGGAAATAATACAAAGAAACGGTGCCTGGGACCACCTCCTATTAAAAGGCTTTTGTACAGCAAAAGAAATCACCAGTACAGCGGGGCAAAAACTCAGACTGGGAAAAAATTTTTGCCAGCTGTCCCTCAGACAAAGGTCTAACATCTAGAATATACAAAGAACTCAAAAAAAAATCAAATCTTCCAAATTTAAAGACCCAATCCAAAAATGGGCATCTGAAATGAATAAACATTTCTCAGATGAAGAAATAAAAATGGCAAATACATGAAAAAGTGTTCAACATCACTAGTCATTCAAGAGATGCGAATCAAAACAACGTTAAGATTCCATCTCACTCCAGGAAGAACAGCGATTACCAAAAAATCAACCAATAACAAATGCTGGCGGGGCTGTGAGAAAAAGGAACCCTCCTCCACTGTTGGTGGGAATGTAGATTGGTCCAGCCACTGTGGAATTTCAATATGGAGATTCCTCAAAAAGCTACAACTAGAGGTTCCATTTGATCCAGCTATTCCTCTACTGGGTATCCTTCTAGAAGAATTAAAATCATCGTATCACAGCGATATATGCACAGCCATGTTTATAGCAACACAATTTGTAATAGCTTCACTTTTTTTTTTTTGGTGCTGGGGATTGAACTCAGGGCCTTGTGCTTGCTAGGCAAGCAGCCTAACCACTGAGCTAAATCCCCAGCAATTTGTAATAGCTAAGTCCTGGAAACAACCTAAATGCCCAACAACTAATGAATGGCTAAAGAAGATGTGGTTTTTCTACATAATGGAGTACTTCTCTGCCATAAAAAAGGATAAACCAGAGACATTTGTAGGTAAATGGATGCATCTTGAGAACATACTCGTTAAGTAAAATAAATCAGACACTCGAGAGTACACATCGAATTGTTTCTCTGATATGAGAAACCGTAAGTAAGGACAAAGAGGTGTAATAGATATTATATAAAAGGAAGATAATATTCAAAGGAGAGAATTAGAAAGGGAGAAGGGGGGAAAAGAAGGAAGGGAAAAAGAAAAGAAAGGGGAAAGGGAAAAATGGAAAAATAAAAAAAATATATAAATAAACCTGCTATAAATAGGGAAGTGGGGAGCAGAAGGGAGGGGTGGGAAAGAGGGAGGAAAACCAAGATACATCATGTACAGGTACAAAATAACTATGATGAATGTGATCACTATGTATACAATGTACCAATACATGTTCTTGGTAAAAAATAAAATTAAATAAATAAAATAAAAGAGCTGAGGATTAGCTCAGTGGTACAGCACTTGGCTAGCATGTATCAGGCTCTGGGTTTGATCCACAGCACCAGAAAAACATAAAACATAGATGAACGGGCTGGGGATTTAGCTCAGTGGTTACAGTGCTTACCTAGCAAGCACAAGGCCCTGAGTTCGATCCCCAGCTCAAAAAAGAAAAAAAAAACAAAACCAAAAAAACTTCCAAACATAGATGAAATATAAAAGATCTTACAGGATAAGGACATAAAGGGAGACTATTTTTGCATAGCTGTACAGTATCTACATTTTAATGTAAATGTTACCACAGAAGTCAGAAGGTTAAGGAAAATTTAGAAGTATACAGAATAAATTACATTAAGCTGTTAGTTTATTGAAGAAAACTACTTTTTAGGGTTGGGGATTTAGCTCAGTGATTAGAGTGCTTGCCTAGCAAGCACAAGGTCCCAAGTTCGATCCTCTGCATCAAGAAAAAAAAGAAAATACTTTTTAAATATTTAATGTAGCCTAAAGTTTACAGTGCTTATGAAGCTCACAATAGTGTAATGTCCTTGGCCTTCATAGTCATTCACCACTCATCCAGAGCAACTTCTAGTCCCGCAAGCTGCAGTCATGGTAAGTGCCCCATATAGGTGTACCATTTTTACGTCTTATACCATACCCTTTCCCTGCTTACATACACAACTACCTACTATTGTGTTATAATTGTCTACAGTATTCACTTTAGTACAATAACATGCTGTGCAGATTTTGGGCCTTGGAATAGGTAAGTTTGCGTAAGCATACTCTATAATGTTCACACACAGAAACTGCCTAATGATGCATTTCTTAGAATGTGTCGCCATCGCAAAGCAGTGCACAACTGTACATGAGTTCACCATCCCTCTTTTCCAGATCCGTGGTGCCCTTAATGCCATCAGAGGCTTAATTCCTGCCACTATAGAAGGGAGGCCCAAAGCTGTTGTTACTCACAGTAGTGGAAACCATGGCCAGGCTCTCACCTACGCTGCCAAATTGGAAGGTAGTAATTTCTCAGGATGCTGGGTAGAATTATCAGAAAGTGGGAAATTATCCTTAATTTCAGTGAAAGAGGTGATAGATATGGGAAGTAAACTTCTAAAGAAGTCTCTATCTGATTAGAAGCAAAATGAACTAAGTTTTTATACTAAATTCTCTTGACTTTTACTAACATGTTTTTCCCCTCTCAGGGATTCCTGCTTATATTGTGGTGCCCCAAACAGCTCCTAACTGTAAAAAACTGGCAATACAAGCCTATGGAGCCTCCATAGTATACAGTGAACAGAGTGATGAGGTAAGAGGGAACACAGTGTTTGGCACCATCTTAACAGCTTCATTTGACCAACTGTTCTTCCCACCTCACTGGATCTTCCTCAGGCTCCTTTGTTGTTTCCTCTTCATCTCATCTCCCAGTGTTAGCATCCCCAGCCTTGTCCTCTATCTGTACTCACTCAAGACGATCTCATTAATTTCAGTTTAAAGTAACACCTACCTATACTCAGTTTCAATAATGATCTCTTTCCTAACTCCACATTTATGTATGCAACAGCTACTGAATTTTCCTACTTGATCATTTTCAAGGGCATCTCAAAGCTACTATGTCTGAAATCAAACACCTGATCTTACTCCCCTATTGCTTCCCTTCCACAATCTTCCTCATCTTAGTACATGGCAACATTTATCCTAGTTGCTCAAGCAAAAAATTTTTGGTAACTCTAACATTTCACATCCAAGTCTGTCCTACTCTCAAAATATTTCCATAATCCAGCTGTTAACAGACTCTACCATTACCACCTTGATTCAAACCAGCAGCATTTCTCACCTAGATTCAGTAGCCTAACTGGTCTTCGCTTTCATCCTCACCCCTCTGATTTGTTTTCCAGATCAGAGCTACCCATTTAGTAAGTTAGAACTTGTCTCTTGTTAAATCAGTTCCTCCCATCATTTCCCACTTCATATGCAGTAGAAACCAAAGATTTTTTTTCTTTTCTTTTCTTTTTTTTTTTTTTTAAGATATAGTCTTGCTATGTAGTCAGGCTGGCCTCAAATTCACAATTCTACTTCATCCTCCTGAGTGCTGGGATTACAGGGATGTAACATCACGCCCAGCTTTTGGAGGTGTTGTTTTTTGGGGCTGGAGACTAAACCCAGGGCCTTACACATGCTAAGCATATTCTTCCCACTAAGCCACACCCCTGCACAACCTACCAAAGTGTTGAATTATCTAAGGCTTAGATGAACTAGCCCATTTCTAGCTTTCTGACCTCATCTGTTACTGTCCCCAAACACTCTGTGCCAGTCGTAACACTTAACAGCTTCTTAGAAAGGTCAACCACTCCTACCTTGCAGTCCTGGCACTTGTCATTACCACCTCCCTAGAATATTCTGCAGATCCACAGTAATTGTTCATATCTGTAATCTGTCAATTTATAAGAAGTCCTTGCTGGTCAGCCTCTGTAATACATCCATTCAGTTTTCTCTACAGTACTTAGGCATATACTACACATTTACTTATATCCCACTTCTAAGAATATAAATCTTCTGAGGACAGGGTATATTTTGTTTGGTGCCTCATCTATCCAGTGACTAAACTAGTCTGACAAAAAAGCAAATGGCCAATAAACTGTTAAATGACTGAACCACACTTTTTGAGAACTACTAAATGCACATCAAGTTACTGTATTCTTTCAGTCTAGAGAAAAAGTTACAGAAAGAATTATGCAAGAAACAGAAGGCATCATGGTACATCCCAACCAAGAGCCTGCAGTAATAGCTGGGCAAGGGACAATTGCCCTGGAAGTACTGAACCAGGTAAAACAGCCTAATTAGTTCTTCCTGTTTAGCTACTGGTAAAACTGTTTTTATTTTATGTATAGACATTAAACTGCTTACTAATTGGCCTATTTGTATTTTTACAAAAGGTTCCCTTGGTGGATGCACTGGTGGTACCTGTAGGGGGAGGAGGAATGGTTGCTGGAATAGCAATTACAGTTAAGGTGAGAAAATAGCTTCTGGATAGCCAGACCCCATCTCAAAAAAAACCAAGTCTGCTTGACCTCATGTAGAGAATTTACTTACATCAGAGAGCATTGTGGATACTTGCTCAACATCCCCCAAACTGCCACTCTTTCCCATTATCTCTTGGAACCTGAGATGCAAAGCCCTTCTGTGCTTCTCTACCCTCTTCTTCTGATTTTACAGCAAAATGTGGTTACACTGAATGGCACCTTCATAATCCTTCCCCTGAATCTATTTCACCAGACTATTATGCACAAGAGAGATTACCCTTCCCTAATTATCAGAAGCAGATGTGATCCAGACAATGAAGGCTGGCATTAAACATACAGTTTATTTTATAAAGTGCTTGCGAGTTGTATTTTTATTGCATCTGTCAAAGGGAAGCCTCTTAGGTAGAAATGTATTACCTATTCTGCCTCTTTTAGGCATGCACACAATGCTGTGGGTAGCTGTAAGGTGTCTAATATTCCTCTTCTCAGGCTTTGAAACCTAGTGTGAAGGTATATGCTGCTGAACCCTTGAATGCAGATGACTGCTACCAGTCCAAACTGAAAGGGGAATTGACCCCCAATACTAATCCTCCAGAAACTGTAGCAGATGGTGTCAAATCCAGCATTGGCACAAACACCTGGCCTATCATAAGGGACCTTGTGGATGATGTCTTCACTGTTACAGAGGATGAAATTAAGGTAAGGCTCCAACAGGAATCGAAGTAACAAGAATAGTGCAATCACTTAGGTAAAAAAGAACCTTCTTAAAAGTGGGAACTGATTCATGAAGCTTTTAACTAGGTGACTTCATGACATGTGGTAGAATGCCCTAGATATATTATGGTGAACCTTTTGAAAGTATTAGATAGGATGAAAGCTATATGTGTGCTTCATTGGCAAGCCACAATGAAAAGTCAGACTGAGCATGTATCTTTTTTTGGCCTTTAGAATTGAACCTACTAGACTTTGCCCTTCTCTTACCTCACTTATCTTTACTTCTGTACCAACAGCATGCAACCCAGCTTGTGTGGGAAAGAATGAAACTACTCATTGAACCTACAGCTGGTGTTGGAGTGGCTGCTGTGCTGTCTCACAACTTTCAAACAGTTTCTCCAGAAGTAAAGAACATTTGTATTGTACTAAGTGGTGGAAATGTAGACTTAACCTCCCTAACTTGGGTGAAGCCAGCTGAAAGACCAGGCCCTTAGTAGCCCCATTCATTTATGCAAAATGAAGAGATGTGCTTGAGTGTCTCTAGATACATGAAATTTTTTTTTTCTATCTTCCCATCTTAGTTTTCAGCATCCTAATGGAGAATACATATTTCAGTAAGATTTAATAGTTTTTTCTGAACTAAGTTGTAGTAGAAAAACTTCTATACTTAACTGAGACATCACTTAGGTCAAAAAAAGTCTTTTGTATACAGGGCAGCCAAATGACAGGCTAATGCAAAAACCACAAACTGTCCCATCACAACCTACAGACTCCCGTCCTGGAAGTGCTAATGGGCAGCAGTAAGACAGTATCCTTTATTCCATGTCCACTTCAGGCACTGCTGAAGAAATCTCACTTTTCACCCAAGGTACTGGTTCTGGTACATACGGATCATAAGTCCATTTGGGGAAAATTCGTTTATAGAGGTTCATCAGTACTGTGTCCTGAGATTTTAGCTGCCCATCAAAAGTACACTTCATGTGACCATGGGTACCTAGAATGAAAACAGCATGTTGATAATAAAAAGAGAAAATTTTTGCAGGCCTGTCATCCCAGCTACTTGAGAGCCTGAGGCAGGAGGATCACAAGTTCAAACCCAGGCAGAACAACTTACCAAGTTCTTATCCCAAAATACAAAACAAACACAGTTGTGAATATAGTTTAGTGTAAAGCCCCTGGGTCAATCCTTAATACCACAAAAATAATCAATTTAAAAAAATTGTTTTCCTTTTTTTTTAATTACTACATGCTTGTACTACATAATGATTACATTCCTCATGAGGAGCTGGTACATGTACATAACACATCTTAATTCTTTTTTTAACTCCCTCTCTTCTCTTTCCTCCCCTCTCTGTCCATCTCTTGGTCCCCTTCCCATTTACGAAAAAAAAAAAAATCCATCTACCTATTTCCTATTATCTGTCTTTTATTTTACTCTTATAGTTAATTAAAAATAAAAAGGATTTGGGATATATAGCTCAGTGATTGAGCACTTGCCTTTGCCCTGGGTTCTATCCCCAGTAGGAAAAACAAGGAAAAAAAAAAAGAAAATTTAAAGCCATGAACTTCAAACCCAGCGGTCCTTTGGTAGCCCTGGAAAAACCTATAATGAAGTCCCAAATCCCACATTCCCTTACCTAAAGGCTCCTTGATGTGTCCCCTGCGGCCCCACTTTGTCCTCAGTTCCACTGGTTTAAACCATAGCACGTCCTCTTATAAAACACATAGAAAAGACCAAGATAAATTTACCCATAAATATAAGCCCAACCTTCATGCCACAAAGGCAATCATACCATTTTCCTTCATACCTACCTCTACTGAAGAACATGTAACGCACTACTGCCATCTTAGTAAAAATTTTGAAAGGATGACCACTCAGAACAACTCTCTTGATGACCATTCTGTCTGGATCCACTGACAACAGATGCCCTGTAGCAATGAGGCTGTGTATTCCTAAAAAGGGAAAGGAAAGCAACTATTCAGGAATCTATGAGCTCATGTATCGATCTAGTCCATTTAAAGATAGTTCATATGTAAGATTTTCTTGGAGAAACTCTAAAATTGCTATGCACTATGGTCCCCTCCTGTGTCCATAGGAAAGACCACTAAATGATATTCCTACTGAGCCTGTCCCCAAACCTATCCTAAATATAGTGCTCTGAACACCTTCTACTGATTAGCTAAGAGTTGCAAACAACAGAAAACCAAGTTTATCATCCCTAGCTTATAACCACTGGGAGACTGAGCTTGGTATATTTTGAAAACCTCCATCATCTGTCCCATACCATTTGGCTCTCAAATCAAAATACGGAAATAAAAGTAATAATCGTATAAGGATATGTAGGCCTGTTCCCTTGCATGAACTCAACTCACCATTGCTTTTCTGCTTGAAAAGCAGCACAGATGCAGGAGGAAAAGTAATTGGTGCGTATACTGTTGCCACCAAGGCTGCATCAGCAGTCAGAAATCTCTGAAATTTGTGTTTATCTGCTGCAGTAATAAAGGTGAAAAAAGAAAAAACCGAAAACATTGTGACAATCCATAGGGAAAAACCTATCACTGCATCCCCCCCCTCCAAGTACTGGGGATCGAACCTAGGGCCTCACACATGCTAGCCAAGCACTCAGCTACATCCCAAGCTTAACTGCCAAACTGCAACTCAAACTCAAAGAAGCCTGTGTTCTTTGCCCCACTAATTCTTAAAATTTTTCCTATCTCAGCACTCACTACTAAAAAAACAATCCAGTCCTATCAGTCATTTTCAACCAGAGACAGAAATCCTAGGGACCAAACTATAATTGCGTTTCAAAAAGTCCTCCAGGTGGGGTTGGGGATTTAGCTCAAGTGGTGAAGCACTTGCCTAGCAAGTACAAGGCCCTGAGTTTGATCCCCAGCACCACCCACCAAAAGTTTTCCAGGTGATTCTGATGCCTACCATCCCTACCTTATTTGAGAATCAGTGCTTTACTGAGACTCCATCTGCTAAATCATCAGCACTTATCTTGAGCAGGGACTGGCAAACTTTTACTGCAAAGAGCCAGGTAATAAAACCTATCCAGAGCACCATTAACGCTGCTTTCATCTCTTTCTCCTGCCAATGCTAAAAGCTGAGTGAGCTAAGGAGATCTTCAAAAGCACCAAATTAGTGGGCAACACATCTTGCTACTTTTTTCTTTTTGGGGGGAAGCGTGGGATGCTGGGGATCAAACTCAGGGCCCCTACCACTTGAGTTAAATCCCCAACCCCCATCTTGCTATTCCTAATGTGTAGGACCACAATCATTTTTACCACACAAGTGTCCCCAGCTACCACTTCCCCAATTCTCATCCAGTTTCAACACCTTAAAACTCACACATTCCTTACCCAATTCTGGGCCACACCCTGCCTCTATTACTTCATGATGGCAATGGCACACCAGACTTCAAGTTCCCACACACTGACACATCTTTTTTTCATAAAGCTGATGACTCATATTCAAAACCTACTGGAACAAATACTCATGGCCAAAGAAGCCTCAGCAACAAACAGAGGTTGCATCATGGCAATGCTTCAGATAGGTTCAGACATTATGAATAAAAACATCATTGGCTCCTGAAAATACCTATAAACCAGAAACTGTATTTTGTAGCTTTCCCACCTCCCAAGAGTCAGTCTCCTAAAAGACATTAAAATTGACAAGAACCCAAAAGCTTCCCCACTACCAGCCTGCAGTGTGCTGAGAGAATAAAGGTGAGGCTCGGAAGCGTCTGAATCCACAGTGGAAGATCAGTTCCTCTTTGGCTTTCACAGGTTCAGTGTTGCCAGGGTTCCGGCTCACCACCATGTTCAATACTGACATCTAAGGACCAAGTAAGAAAAAAAATTCCTAGTCTAGGAATACAACAGCCTAACCTGAAATAAGGCAAAATGAAACATCGGATAAACAATAAGAACTAAAAAAAAAAAAAATTAACAAAACAAAACAGTAAGAACTGACAATGCTAATTAATGGCAGAGAATAAATGATGAGACACAGATTTATCCTTTACCAACGACTGGCATTTTAGAGAACACAGGTTGATCAGAGCTTTCATGAAGCCATTTAAGCTAGTTTACTTTTCTGCATCTAACATGAAAGAAGTCAACACCTGCCACAAAAATCATCTGTCTTCAAATCATTTGCCCACCATACATTTACAAAACCACTCACCGAAACCTGTTTTTCCTCCAACCTTACTCATACTGACCAAACCTCAGAGCTGTCACACACTCCTCAATGTGCATGACTGGCTACCATAAGAAGACAGATCTGCACCTTGGCATAAATCTTTATTTTTAAGGCTGCCAGCCCTTGTTCAAAATCTGAAAAACACACATCTCAGAGAAGTCTCAGAATGACAAAGAGATTGCATCACTGAGATGCTTCAGACAGGTTCAGACATTATGGGTTAAAACAAAACCATCACTGACTTCTCTTTTGTTCTTTGATTCCTAAATCATAATGGTAGATTTTGCATCCCAATGAGCAAAATGTCATAAATGGGTTGGAAAGTTTCTTAACTCTCCATTCTCATGAGACTTAACTTACCTTCTGTTCATGAGGTAGCAAAGAAAATGCAATCAAGGGTATTCCTCGCCTGAAGTCTCCAACCACTGAAACAGGGACTTGAGAGACATGAATTGTGACATACCAGCCAACCTGCCAAGAGGAAGCAGAAAATAATCAGTAATTCCCTGAAGTCCCAATAATGACAAAACACTTCTCCAAATGCATTAAGTCTCTCAAACTGCCAGGTATGGCAGCACATGCCTGTAATCCCAGCCCTTGGGAGGCTGAGGCAAGAGGATCGCCATAAATGGGGCCAGCCTGGGCCATATAATGAGTTTGAGGCCAGCGTGGGCTACTTGGCAAGACCCTGTCTCAGAAAACCAAAAGTCTCTTAAACTACCCTAAAACCAGACCTGACCTTTCAAGATTGGTTTTGATAGATACCTCAACTTCTTCAGTTCTTTGTTACTAGTATCATTCTTATCCATGACTTAGTAGTTCCCCTAATTCAGTTATGAACAGCACAAAACTAAATTAAGTCTCTCATGTCAAGAGTAGCACAGCACTATGGTGGTAAACAGATACAGGATGGACAAGGAAAGGCAAATACCTTAGCTCCTTCAGCCTCTTTTTCCTCAATTTCTTTAAAGAGGCGTTTCCTAGTATTGGTAAAGTTCTGAAACTGAAAGATTCGAGCATAATCTCGAGGAAGGTTTTCTTTAGGATCCCATGGAGATGTCCGAAAGCTCTTGAGGCCTCTGTATTTCTGAAATCTAAAGTACAGGAGATTTTAAGGAAACTAAGATATTATATGGTGCTAGACAAGGCTCATATCACTTCTAAACTATCACTCTAGCTTAAAAGAACTCTAATCATTATCTCAAAATAACCTAAGACCTTAAATCAAGACCATACACTAAAATAGATTTTTTATTTGTTTGTTTGGTGCTGGGGATCGAACTCAGGGCCTTAAGCTTGCTAGACAACCACTCTAACCACTGAGCAAAATCCCCAGCCCCTAAAATAGCTTTTAAGAAGTATTTCAGAAGCACAACCAAGCTTCTCACTAAAGACAAAAAATTTATATAATGCCTCCCTCATGCATGTCAGGGAGTTACTTTTTAACATAAAAAACAAGATTTTTGGTAATACCTTTACCACTCTAATATCCAATATAACTTCTCTGGCTTTAATCAGATTACTTTCAGAGCAGACACAACTACATCTTCATGCTTTTATTTTTGCTCTTCTACCCAAATTCCTCCCAAATCTCTAAACATTATATTTCACTGAATATTAGCCCCTACAGGAAGTATTTGCTAAATTAACCTTAGTTGTTCTCCTTCATTAGTCCTGTAACATTAGTCTGTACCACAGTCTAGAACATGACCTGCATGTCACCTTCCCATGTAGAATGTTAGCTTTCAGAAGCAAGGACAATGTGTTTTTCTTCTTTTGCATCACACTGACATAGTTCTGACTCTCAGAAGTTTTAAATAAAAGCTTGTTTGAACTTTAACTTGTTGACTAACCGAATTCTAGCAGCCACATCACGGGGTGTGTCCATTTCATCAGGAAACATCTCTTCCAGTCTTTCTTGTTTATATTTCTCCAACATTTTTTCCTCAGCCTCTTCATCTATTTTCTCATCATACAGATCATCATGCACAGATTCCCCTATTGTCATAGTTTCACATTCTTCTTCCTCTTCTTTTTCACTATTCTCATCCTGTAAAATAAAGGATTATGCTATAGTTATTTCAGAAAAAAAAATCACCTATCTTTACACCAAAGACCATTAAGCTAAGAATAAAATAATTTTACTAAACATCCAGTCCCAATCATTATAAATTCTAATGAAGCTTAAATCACAAAACAAGTCTTAGCCAGCCATGGTGGCACACACATTTGGAAGGCTGAAGCAGGACAATCTCTGCAAGTTCAAGACCAACCTGGACTACATACTGAATTCAAGGACCAGCCTGAACTACATAGGAAGACCCTGTCTCAAAAAGGGAAGGGAAAAAAAAAAAAAAAAAAGAAAGAAAGAAATCTTATTCCCAGTAACAGTCATTCCTAAGAAGCTGACTAAACACTCTCTAAAAGTCAGGATTGCATGGTGGTCCACACCTAACAACCTAGCACTCTTGGGAGACTGAGACAGGAGGATTCTGAGTTTGAGTCTATCCTGGGCAATTTAGCGACTCAGGGAGACCCAGCCTTAATATAAAAAATGAAAAAAGTCTGGGAAAGTAGCTCAGCAAGAAAACCCTGGGTTTAACTTCCAGCACAACAAAAATTAAAATTAAAAATAAAGGTCAGGATTGCATTTTGTCTTATGTTTGGAGCTGTATGTATATGGAAGTAGCCTAAGAGCCTACTGCCTTACCTGAGATCCCTCTTCCATAAAATTCTCATGTTCTATATCATCGTAGTCATCTCCTTCCCCACCACTTTCATCACCTTCATCCAAAATCCATTCAGCTTGGTAACTGGATGTTCCTCTGGGGACCTTCTTTACCACCTTGGAGCTTTCCTTCAGCAAGTCTATAAAAGCACAAACACATTAAGTTTTGTTATCTGCTTTCCCCCATCACTCCGTTTTCTCACCTAGCAAGATACTAGGTATTGCTACCAACATGGGAAAGTAAAGTAGCAGACGCTAAGAACAGAACAGAATACTCTCCCAAAAAAATAAAAAATAAAAATAAAAATAAATTTAAAAAAACAGAATACTCCCAAATTTAATTTAGCTGTCTCACAATTAGCAACATTTACACATTTAAATAAACCCTGTGATGGAGCCTATTCATTATAAATCAGTAACACAGGTTAATTTTGAGAAATGAAACAAAACTATGTCCTGTGTTTGTAGCATTTGAGGGTAAGGGAGGAGAACTATTACTATGACCTCATCCCACTCTACCCTGTAGGGTTTAAGCAGCTAACCTGTGAATAGGTGGACAAAAATCCCAATTTCAGGTAAAAATGAATAAGTTTGTTGCTACCAACCCTTTGCCTCACTCAGCTCCTCTTCAGTGGGCCAGGTTTGCTCCCCATCCATTGGGTCTGGGATAACCTCCGTTTGCAAAGACTCCTGTCTGCCAGGGTCTGCCTTCATTAGGACCTTAAGATTTTCCATATCAGATACAGCATCTGTAGCACAAATCTGAAAACCAGAACAGGCATTGGCCAGTCACACATTAACCAAAAATCTACTAAATCTAACATGGTAACCAGAAACATCCAGAAATATCAGTCTTAATATAGATGCGTAAAACAGTTGAAACCTGTCAAAATGTTGAAAATGGGGCTGGGGATTTAGTGCAGTGGTAGAGTGCTTGCCTAGCAAGCACAAGGCCCTGAGTTCGATCCCCAGCACCAAAAAATAAAAAATAAATAAAAAATTGCAAATGGCCATTTCCTAGCATTTTAACTCTACACCCCTGCTTGGCTCTTGAGGCCTTTCATAATCTGCTTATTACATTCCTCACTCCTAATAAGCTGCATTCTTCAAAATTCTAAGAAACCCTCTCTCCATCACTGTCCCTGCATTCATATTCTCTTCGAACATATTCTTTCACTTCTGTTCAACTCATAAATCACACTCATCCCTCTCAGCACCAGGCTCAAGTCTGATCGCTACTATAAAACTACTTTCTCAACTTCTACAGCAAGTCTGTACTTTAACCACTGCCTAGACTAATCTTTAGTTCACAGGTGCTTGCCATGTTTTTCTAATTTAAATAAGTTCTTTGACTAAACACATTTGTGCTCTTATAAACTCAGAACCAATTATAGTGCAGGGTACGTAAAAATGCTGGGTAAGTCTGATTTATCAATATATTTGTAGTTGAGTATTGCTTTATTTTGAACTAGCGGTCTCTTCACTGGACCTAAGTGCACACACTTCATCCTCTGAATTTAAAGTTCCATCCTATTGGGCATGCTGGTGGACATCTTCAAATCTAGCACTCTGGAAGTCTGAGGCAAAACGATTACAAGTTCAAGCACAGCCTGGGCAACTTAGTGAGACTCTGTCTCAAAAAACAAACAAGCAGGGGCTGGGGATTTAGCTCAGTGATTAGAGTGCTTGCCTTGCAAGCACAAGGGCCTGAGTTCAATCCCCGGTACCACAAAAAAAAAAAAACCAAGCAAAAACAGAGTGAGGCTAGGAATGTAATTGGGTCCCCAGTACTGCCAAAAAATAAGTAACTTTCCATCCTGTGCCAATTTACCTTTGACTCTACATGGGTATGCTAGGAAAGTGCTATACCACTGAGCTGCAGCCCCAACCCTACATGCTTTTGAGTTCAATTCTAGTATCACTCCCAAAAGTCAATCTGAGGCACTCCTGTAATCCTAGCACTCAAGAGGCTAAGGCAGGAAGGTCACAAATACAAGGCCAACTGGACTATACTGTCATCATACCTCATCTCTAAAAACAACAACAAAGGGGTTGAGGATTTAGCTCAGTGGTAAGAGTGTTTGTCTAGCAAGCACAAGGTCCTGAGTTCAAGCCCCAGCACCAAAAACAAATGAACAAACAAACCATCAGTCTTGAATTGCATGGTGGTGTGCACCTGTTGTCCTAGCTATATGGGAGACTAAGACAATCACTTAGGCCCAGAAGTTCAAGACAAGCCTGGACAACACAGCAAGAGCGCATCTCAAAACAAAACATTAATCTTACCTCCATTGCCATGCCTGGGTCCTTCTGAGATTTAATCACTCTAGGATTTAAAGGGAAAGGGTCCACCGAGGCATCGATCTGTTTCATTTGAAAATCACCATGTCCAACAATATGCAGCAAACTATTTACATTCAGGGTCTGCCCTCGAACATAGCCTGAGATTTTCAAGGTGCCCACCAAGTTACTCTCTTCACTAGGCACAAAATCAGCAGCATAGGCAAACAGGTAGGCTCGCCGATCTCGAAAAGCAAGATGCCGTTGCTTTTGGTTAGCTAACTGCCTAAGCAGCATCCCTGCCTCCTGCTGAGTGTCTAAGAGGAAGAGTTTGTCATCAGGAAAGCGCTTCTCCACTACTTTACTTAGCTTCTTTCTGGCATCTACCTGCTTCTTCAGTGGGAGGCCAGAAACCCCTTGGACAGCTAGTGCTGTAAGCAAAAGAAAAAAGGCTTCACTTTATGAAAATCCTTGTATAATTCACAAACAACCTAACAGTTCTAATGTGATCCTGGAGAGCTCTAGAAAACCCAACATTTAGCTACCCTAAAGAGCTATCAGTGAAACCAAACTTTATGATCTTTCTTGTTCTGGGTAAAGGACAGCCCAGAAATAAAAGGCACCTTGATTGATAATTTACAATTAAACAACCAAGTTTAATTTGCACATGTATATTTCAACACCAGCTAAATACGATGAATCAGTTTTATTCCTAAATTAGATGCCAGGCGTAGTGCCTAAAAAGTTAAATGACGGGTGCACAACAAATGTTAATTCACTTCCTTCCCTGGCCTCCAATACCCCAACTCACTTACTATAGGTGGGAAGGCCCTGAGCAAAGAGGCAGGAAAGGCAGTAATCCCCAGTGCTATCCCAGCCTTCAAGCGGATCAAGGAGGAACAGGATGGTATCAGCCACTTTAGCCATGTCTAAGACAGTGTGCAGATCCCCTAGAAATAGAAGACACCATAAGAAGTAGTGGTTGGTACAAACACACTATACTCAGGAAATATTACTGATACTCAAACATAAGATTGGAAAAATACTGTATTCGCTAACCTGGCTTTGCAGATGTAAAAAACCACCGGTGTTTCAAATGGGGACACAACAACATAAATCGATGGGTGCTCTCCCATTCCTGCAGGTGCACTGTTCCTGTGTCCCTATCCTGAAGCAGACAAAGGGCCTCAGGCAAGGAAATCCTGTTATGCAAGGGCACCACCAGCACCTGATGAGGAGCCCCATCTTTGCTGCCTAGCCGTCTCTTCTCTGCCAGAACCTGTGAATAGGAAGGGTCAGAAAAATCTCTGTAATTCGCTCTAGTATTGCATTTCCAACAGTACAGATACCCCCACGCCCAATCGGCGCCTTTCTGGTTAAAGGCTGCATGTATGTCCAGGGGCAGGGGGTGGCAGGAGCATGGACTAAAGCAAAGAATGCTTTAGCCTGAGTCTAGGCCTGGAGGCCCGACATGTGCTCTGCCGTTATTCTCCATCTTCAGTCCCTTCCGGGGTCATTTCCGAGTCCAAGGTATCGATCTAGAACGGTAGAGAAGCTGCACCACCTCCCAACTCCCTTCTCTCACCGCCTCTTTTTTCTGCTTTCGGAGCTGGCTGGCGCGATGCCTCTGGTCTACTCTGCTGAGATCTTTTCTCAACTTCTTGCACAAGACTTTCAGTTCTACACGGCCTGAGGGAGCGAGCAGAAGGGACTGTGATGTTCGGTAACGGAAATTCAACAAAGGGGGACTCCTCTCCGTCCTCACAATGGGCCTTTCGGCGGGGGGTAGGGGGTGTCCCAGGCCAGAGACTATAGCTCAACCTAGGCCTGGAAAAAGCAGTTAACGTCGGCTACCAATCCTTTCTAACCCGTTTCCTCACCCTTGCCGTCCCGCTGTGCTGATCCTCGACCCCGATGCCGCCCGCCTTTATGAGCTTTATTATGTTGCTTGAGCGGGCCCGAGCGATGAGCCGCCATGCTGAGTCCAACGTGCTCCAAATCAGCAGTACTTCCGGGCCAGGGCCAGAGTTTCCGGTCCCTCCGGGAGGACGAGCTCTCTCCGGGGGCGGGGCTCCCGCATCCTCTCGCGAGGTCTTTCCCACCAGTCTGAGAGCTAGCGGCTTTGGAGTCCAGGAGAACTGCGGTGGGAACTTTTCCCACGCCGTAGCGTGTGTTTGGGGGACTTTGAAACGCAGAATGTAAACTCTCGGGACTTGGGATCTCGGTCCAGGAAGACTATTTTGCCCGCCTATATTTTCATTTTTAGTATTGTAAAGTTGCATCACGTAGGCAAAATTTTTTTGCGGGGTGCCGTGGATCGAACTCAAGCCTTGCGCTTGCTAGGCTAGCGCTCTGGCACTTGAGCTAAATCCCCAACCCCCACGTAGGCAAATGTTTAATGGAATACTCCATTCGTGTCACAGAGGCCTAAGCCCCTCCTCTCGCCGAGACCCGGGTACGCGCCTCTTTAGTTTGCAACAGCAAATGTTCTTTATCACCGAGCAACCTTTTCTTTCCCTCCATACCCTTTAAATTCTAAGGCAGAAAGCGCTTTTCACGTCCTCACCACCTCTGCACAAGATCCAAGGTTTCGGTTACTCCAACCCACTCTCACATGGGCGCAAGACGGGACGTGGCGGCTCCGAAGGGGGTGAGGGAGAATGGCTGTGGCTTTCCAACCCTCGAGCTCGGTTCTCTAGAACCTGAAGCTGCGCCCTACATCTTTCCCCATTCACTTTGCAACCGAGGGTGAAGGCTGACTGTGGGATCCAGAGGAGCAATGCGACCAGGCAGAAAACGCTGGCTTCCCGCGGGCCGATTCGAGGTCTGGAGACCTAATGCCGGGGCCTCGGCGTTCCAACTCATCGAGAGAACGAGCTGATAGAAGTTAGCATCTAGTTGGGTAGAGGGCCGCCCAGTGGGGCGCACCGCAGGACTAGCTACCGGCGCTCACAATGCAGGTTGGCGCCCTGCGGGCTGGAGCCCGCGCGTTGCCATGACAGCGGCCCCGGAGGCTCGCGCCCGAGTCGGCCGCCCGCGGCGCGCCCATCCCCCCACGGCCTGGACTCCCCCCGGTCGCAGTGCGCACCGTCCCCCCCCCCCGCTCTGGCTGTAGGAAGGGGCCGGGCCTGCTGCCTGACGTCGGTGCGGGGCTCAGAAGATGGCTGCGGAGCCGAGCACCGGGCAGTGGCTGCGGCGGCGGCGGCGGCGGGCGGGGAGCGCGGCGGGCGGGGGCTCCGCCTTGCGCGTGGGGCGCTGAGCCGAGAGGCGCGGAGGCGGCGAGGGCGCGCGGGGGTTTGAGGGGCCGCTCGGCGCCGCCTCCCCGCTACCGGGCACACCATGGGCAGCGCCGAGGACGCAGTCAAAGAGAAACTGCTGTGGAACGTGAAAAAGGAGGTAAAGCCGGACCGAGGACCCCGGGGTCGCGCCCCGCCACCCACCGCCCGCCTCGAGGGCGGGGGGCTGGGGACTGAGGGGCCGAAGGTCCGCGCCCACCTCCGGCGCGGGCGCACTCGGGCCGGGCCTGGGCCGGGCGGGGGCGGGGTCCTGGGGCGAGCTGCGGCTCTCGCCCCTCTCTCTGAGGGGGGCAGCGCCCCTCGGCCCCTGGGGCCAGCCTAACGCTGCCCGGCTTGTTCGCTTCGCTGGCCCACAGCTCCCCGCCTTGTGACGGTGACAGCGCCCGGAGACCGAGATCGGGGGAGGGATGGCGGCGATTTCTGGAGAACCAGAGCTGCCCATTTATTGCCCGAGCTGCCTTGGGAGGGGGCGGGCCCCTAACGGGTCTGCTGAGGTACCAAACCGGTGAGCTGGGGGCTCAGCTCCCTGGCGTCCTTCGCCCCACTTCAGAATCCCTCTGGCAACTGAGTCTCGCCACACACCTCACTGTTTCGGCCTCCACGCCCACCTGCTTACCCTGGAACGGGGGTGGGGGGGAGGAGGGGTGTCAGAATGGTTTTCAAAACTTGGATATTTTCTTTTCTGAGGGAAGCGCTCACCTCAGAAAAAGAGTCCTCTTACTGAACCCCCTTTACTTGACCCTGCTCTTAAGTCCATTTCAGTTTCGGTGCAAGGGAGGCGGGGGTACCCAAATGAATGACTCACCCACAGATGAGAGCTCAAGCCCGCATAGTAGAAGAAATGAATTGAGCCTCTTTTTTCCCAAACCTGCCTCTCTGGCTAGGTCTGCCAGATGTGTGCACTTCATGAGGAAAAGGACCAGCCTGTTTTGTCCACTATGCTGTAGCCAGTGCCTGGTGGACACTGTAGGTAGGCACTCAATGATTATGGTCAGTAAATCTGCTGATCTCAGAAATTGTGAGATCTGGTGGGAAAGCATGAACTTCGGAATGGTCTGGACCTAGTTCTGTGTGACCTTGAGTAAGTTACTTAACCTCGGGGGTTTTGTTTTGTTTTTAAATCAGGGTCTTGCTGTGTAGTTCAAACTGACCTTGAACTCCCACTGTGTAGCCTAGGCTGGCCTTGAACTAGAGGTGATCCTCCTGCCTCAGCCTCATGCTTGCTGAGATCACAAGGGTGTGCCATCACACCTGGCCCTTAACTTGAATCTTTTTTTTTTTTTTTTTGGTGCTTGGGAGGCAAGCACTCTAACCGCTGAACTAAATCCCCAGCCCCAGTCTGAGTTTTGATTTCTTCATCTCTTTAGAATAGGAATGGTTTACTCTTAGAGTTTCAGTGTTAGGGCAGGCTTTGAGTTCTCATAAAATCCTGGAACATTCTAGGTAGTTCTCCATTAATTATATAGCCTGACTGCTATGCCCTAACATTTGTTCCTTTCCCTCTTTGTGGCAGAGGTGTAGTTAAAGCCATCACCTTTCCAGCTTGTGTAAGACACTTCACTGGGCTTTTGCTGTGAAGTGGCCAAGGAAGGGTTTGTTTTGTTTTGGTTTTTGTGGTACTGGGGATGGAACCAAGGACCTTCACTCCGAGCTACATGCCCAGCCACCCCCCATACATTTTGAGGCAGGATTTTGCTAAGTTGCCTAGGCTGGGCTTGAACTTGCCGTCTTCTGCCACAGCCTCCCAAGAGTGGGAAGGGTTTCTCAAACCAGAGGTATATCAAATCAGCATTTAAGCATCAGCCTCTAACCTCCCCAAGGAAAAGAGAAATCTGGTGATTATTCTCAGAAAAAAAGCAGTCTAGTGACAGAGACTTTCAGTAAGAGTATAAACAAAAACAAAATAGCTGAACCCAAACTACAGACAGATGTTCTAAGGATTATTGGTATGATCCAACTTGGTGGTTGGTTAGGGACACTGGGAAAGATTTTTGAGAACTGATTTTTTTTTCTCCCAGTACTTAGAAGATTGTAGTATTCCAAGAATGATTCCTAAAAAGAGTGAGAAGTATTTAGAATATTCTACAACTGTGTGTCTTTCTGACAAAGGTTGACCTGCTCTAAACTATATCTATTTCCCTTCCCTTTTCAGTGCTTGGTTTACAAGAAAACATTCTTTCCTCTCCTACAAGAAGAAATAACAGAGATGGTGGCACATGCCTATAATTCCAACTACTTGGGAGGCTGAGGCCGAGGGCTCACAAGAGTAAGGCCAGCCTGAGCAGTTTATCTAGATGCTGTCTCAAAATAAAAAATAAAAGGGCTGGGAATGTAGCTTGTTGTGAAGGCCCTGGATTCAGTCCCCAGTCCCACAAAAAAAGATAGGGAGAAGAGAGAACAGGGATAATTGTAGGCAAAGCAGGCCTTTTACAAATAATCCTAGGAGCATCTATAAGTCTTCCTAACCGCCCCCCCAAATGCCCCACCAGCCTACTTTAGATGCCTACAGATCTTTAGTTATGACATTATGCCCTGTTTAATGCAGACACCCCTTGGGAAGTAATCTCAGAACCTTTGAACAGTTTAGAGTACAAGAATTGATCTAATCTGATCCATATTTGTCTAACCACTAACCATGAGCTTTTCCAGCCCATCTGTTCTCCCTCCCTCTCTTCCTCCCTCATACCCTCACGAGACTTTGGATGCTGAATTGATCTCCAAACTGCATAGTGCTAAGTGAGGGGCCTTGGGAGCCAGGGCCTGTGAGCCTCTCCAAGAAATGGTTAGTAAAGACTAGCTATGCCCAAAGTTTACTTTATCTGTAAGATTTTCACACTGGGATTGAGGAAATCTATCTCTCTAACCTGCGGTGTTAGTATCTGTCTCCTGCCATATTCCTGGGACAGCACCAGTGCTTGGCCTAAGTGTTGGGAGCAACTGGAACCTTATATACTGCTGGTGGGAGTTTAAATTAGTACAGCCACCTTGGAGAGCATTCTGGCATAAAGCAGATTATATGCCTCAGAAAGTTCTTGCCTAGAAGTATAAATTTTTAAAAGCTAGCACATAGTTTACCAAAAGTCATATCCAGAGTATTCATAGCAATACGATTCATAACAGCCCCAAACTGGAAACAATCCAAATGCCTGTCAGTTGTGGTGTGTTCACACAATGGGAATGGACAACTGACAACAGTATACAACATGAACAATCTCACAGTCATACAGGTGAGCAAAACAAACCAGTCACCAAATACTATACTAAGTTACTCCAATTATAAAAAAAGCATAAACAACTACAAAGCTAATGATGTTGGAAGTCAGGATAGTGGGTACCTTTAGTGATCAGAGAAAAACATGACACAGCAGGGGCACTTTGAGTTGCTGGTCCTATATTCTTTTTACTGCTCTAGATGCTGGTTTCACAGGAATGTTCAATTTGTTCTAATTTACCAAGCTGTAAAATTATCATATAAACTTTTCTGTATGTTTACAGAACAGTAAAAAAAATAAACAGTAAATAAGCCAGGTGTGGTGGCAAATCCCTGTAATCCCAGCAGTCAGAGTGGAGGAATGGGGGCTAAAGTTGGAAGATCACAGATTCAAACCCAGCATAGGTAACTTAGTGAGACCATGTCTCAAAAAACCAGAAAAGGGCTGGAAATAGAACTCAGCACAAATGCCCTGGGTTCACTCTTCAGTACTAAAATAAATAAATACTTGAACAGTAAGTAACTTTTTTTTTTTAGTAACTTTCATTTTTAAAGTCTTTTGGGGCTGGGGATTTGGCTCAGTGGTTAGAGTGCTTGCCTTGCAAGCACAAGGCCCTGAGTTCTATCCCCAGCACCAAAAATAAATAAATAAAAATAAAGTGTTTTGGTTTTGCTTCTTTTGCAATGAAGGGCTGGAACCCATGACCTCACACATACTAGACAGTGCACTGAGCAATGTCCCCAGGTCCCTTAAGTGTTAAGGAAGATGTGACTGTCCACCTTGTAAGATAAGGTATTTGGAAGCTTTTATATCCAGGGAGGAACCCAAAACACCAGGATTTTAGAACCCAGACACATAGAATAAGAGCATGAGGAAAGTGTCCCTGAGGCATGGATGGATCTACCCTTAATCTTGGAGAAGAGGGAGAAAAAGAGAGGCAGGTTGTTTTTCTGGAGCCTATACTGGAACAGTCTGTCCCTAAAGGATAATGTTTCTTCACAGAAGCCCATCTCTGGCTGAGTGCATATGAGCAAACTCCCTCCTAGCCCTATTCACCAAAGCAGGCACTTCTGTCTGGAGTAGAACCTCTGCACTGACCAGTTGGTGGTTTTTTTGGTTTGTTTTTTTGTTTTGTTTCAGTGCCAGGGATGGAACTCTGGGCCTTGCGCTTCCTAGGCAAGCAATCTAACCATTGAGCTAAATCCCTAGCCAGATTGGTGGTTTTTGACATCTTTTTTCTCAGTTTCCCCATCAAGAGGCTTAGAGCAGGGTGTGTTGAAGAAAGTTTGCTTCCCCACCTTCCATGCTTGTCATCTCTGCAAGTGTCTAAAAACCCAGACCAGGAATGCAGAACTAAACTATTCACCTCCCTGGAGGTTTCTCTTTTTTTGGTGCTGGGGATTGAACCTAGGGTCTTGTACTTGCAAAACACACATTCTACAACTGAGCTACACACCCAGGTCTCATGAAGTCCTTCGATCAGAAAAAAAAATATATGGTTAAGTAACCTTGCCATCCATCTGTCCACAGGTAAAGCAAATCATGGAGGAAGCTGTCACTAGGAAATTTGTGCATGAAGATAGCAGCCACATCATTGCCCTGTGTGGTGAGTGAATGACTTAAGGGTGATAGGAAGTAGTTTTAGAACTGAGGGCACTGTCCCAGAACAGTGAAAATGAGTGCTCAGGTTTAGAATTTCTCAAATCTGGCTGCAAATGCAAGTCCACCCAGAAACTTTTGAAATTACCTTGTGCCCCATTTTAGACTACTGAATCAGGATCTTCAAGCCCCAAGAATCTGTATGTTTTGTTTTTGTTGGGGTTTTTTTGGGTTTTTTTTTGGTGCTGGGGATTGAACTCAGGACCTTGTGCTTGCAAGGCAAGCACTGTAACCACTGAGCTAAATCCCCAGCCCCAAGAATCTGTATGTTTTAGTTCTTGTAATTCTCAAATTTTAGCGTGCATCAGTCACCTGAAGAGTTTGTTAAAACACATTCCTCAGTGAGCCTGAGAATCGAGATTTCTAACAAGTTCAAAAATGAGGATAGGGTTGGGGGTTTAACTCAAGTGGTAGAGTGCTTGCCTAGGAAGCACAAGGCCCCAAGTTTGATCCCCAGCATCCAAAAAAAAGAGGTGGTGTTGCTGGTTCAGGGACAGTGACAACTACTTTGAGAACTACTGTCCTAGGTATTTGGGTTTAGGAACCACTACTCTGAGTTATCCATCTCTTAATTTTGGTGAAAGTTGATAGTTTGGGGTGCTTTCTGTGTCATGTTTACTTTCTGATTAATCTGACTTTAGTTTTTCCATCATCCTAACTTTCTACACCTTGATTGGATGTAAAAGAACATGCACATAGGCTAGGAGGTATAGCCAAAACTTCCTAGCCATACAAAGGAGAAAGTCCATAATAGACCATTGCTTCCTTCTCAAGTTTAAGACTTTTGCCTTTGTAAAAGAAAGCATCTCTCTTTTTTTTTTTTTTTTTTTTTGTGCCAGGGATCGAGCTCAGGGCCTTGTACTTGCTGGGCAAGCACTCTAACCACTGAGCTGAATCCCCAGTCCTGAAAGCTTATCTCTACATACAGAATTTTCTTGGATTTCTAGGAATTTAACCTTTCTATAAACTAACTTTCCTTCTTTTTTTCTTTATCTTTTTCTTTCTATGTGTATACATGTATGTGTATGTACTCACACACCTACCCATGTGCAATACTAGGGCTGAAACCCCAGAGTATACCTAAGAAAACATTCAGAAGGTGTGATCTATAGGTGTTTGTTTGCTTGTTTCTTTTTTTTGCGGGGGGGTCCTGGAGATCAAACTCAGGGCCTTGCGCTTGCAAGGCAAGCATTCTACCACTTGAGCTAAATCACCAGCCCGTTTTGTTTCTTTTTGAGACAGGGTCTTGCTATGCAGTTGAGGCTGGCCTTTAACTGACTATGTAGCCCAGGCTAGCCTTGAATTTGAGGCAATCCTCCTGCCTGAGGCAGATCAAGTACTGATATTACAGGCTGTGCTACCACACCTGGTTTAGAAGGTATGCTTTTTTCTGTTTTGTGGTTTTAGGGTGTTTTGTTTTGTTTTGTTGAGACATTGTCTTTCTGTGCAGTTCAGGCTAGTCTTGAACTCACTGTGGAGCCCAGGCTGGTCTCAAACTCATGGTCATCCTCTTGCCTCAACCTCCTGAGTGCTGGGATTACAGGTGTGTACCACCACACCTAGATAGAAGATAAGCTTTTTGACAGCAGTATAATTAGGTGTAATTACTCTTCCATAAGTACAACAAATGCTAAGAGCGCTAAATACAATTTTCCATGCAGGAAAATGGCCAAGAACTATAAAGGAAGCTGGGCACAGTGATGCTTGCCTGTAATACCAGCTACTTAGAAGGCTGAGGCAGGAGGATTGCGATATGGAGCCCAGCCTGGGCAAGTTAGCAGTTTGTCAAGACCCTGTCTCAAAAAAAAATTATTTTTAAATTTAAAAAGGCTGGGGGGTTGGGGATTTAGCTCAGTGGTAGAGCTCTTGCCTAGCAAATGTTCGATCCCCACAGCTCAAAAAAAAAAAAGGCGGACCAGGCATGGTGGCTTACACACCTGTAATCCTAGCACTCAGAAAGCTAAGGCAGGAAGATGACTATGAGTTCGAGGCCGGCCTGGGCTACATAGTGAGTTAAAGGCCAACATGAACTGCATAGTGAGACCCTGTTTCAGAAAACCAAAAATAAATAAATAAATATAAAGGCTGGGACTGGAGCTCAGTCCAAATGCTTGGGTTCAATCCCCAATATCAAAAAGAAAACAAGAAAGCACACAAACAAGCAAGCAAAAAAAGAAGAGAAAAGAAAATATAACTATAAAGGAAAATAAAGCAAGAGCTATGGGAGGGTAATGGGGAGAGACAGCCTGTGAGCAGAGGCACTCTGAGTAACACTGGAGTTTGATCGTGGTTACTGCTTGAGTCACCTTGCCCGAGTTTTTAAACTTCTGCCGCCCTCAGTTTGCTTTAAAATCAAGGCGGTGAAGCTGGGTGCTGTGGCGCACACCTGTAATCCCAGCTACTTGGGAGGGTGAAGCAGGAGGTTCATAATTCAAGCTCAGTTTAGGCACCTTAGCAAGACTCTGTTTCAAAAGAAAAAACAAAAAGGACTGAGGATATAGTTCAGTGGTAGAACACTTGCCTAGCGTGTATCATGCTCTGGATTTAATCCCCAGTATCAGAAAAAAAATTGTTAACAATCATGGCAGTGATTCCCACTTTAAGGAATTTTTTTTTGGTGATTGAATCGATGCCTGTGAATGTTCTTAGCAGTGTAAGAGCTCAGAAAATGTTTGTAGGATTTCAGTTCCCACCATCTCCTTTTTGGATAAGTTTCCCAGTTGTTTGAGATGATGTACTGATTCCCAGGTTTCCAAGGAGCAACCTGATCTCACCTTTTCTAGGCAGCACCTGTGCTGGAGAAAAGGCCGGCCATAAAGGAATATTAGGACTCTATTTCTTTCTACTTGTGCTGTATTCCTTTGATGTCTGTCCATGTCTGTCATGACTAGAAGGACTCCGAAGGTGGCTCAGTTATGTGTGGCTTAGTTCTAAGCTTTGTCAAAGCACACACTCTAGAGAAAACAGAAGCAAATAGTGCAAACAGCTTGTGCACGGGTGCTGTGTTTGAGTGGCTGTGGGAGATGAGAGAAAAGGGGCTGGAGGAATACAAGCAGGAGAAAAATTGTGGGGGTCCCACATTCAAGCCGTTTGGGGGATTAACAGCTGTCTGCTCTGCTCCACTTGGTCCAGGAGCCCCTTGGAAGCAGTTTGACTTTTGCTTTTGTCTCCTGTGTGGAAGCCTGGGGCTCTTTCTAGCAAGCCAGGGTATCACACTCAGAAGGAACAATTTTTCTTTCAGCAAGTTTCAGTTGCTGGACTAGAACAAGGGCCCCAAATCTCCAGGGTTCTGAAAACTCAGTCCAGGAGCAAAGGCAGCCCTATTCTGCTGGTCCTCAGGAGGTGCCCCAGGACCATCAGTACAAATGTAAATACCTACAGAGTCTGACAGAAAATGTCCACAAGCAAAGACAATAGGAAGTAGCAGGGACCAGGGTGACCTAATAACTCTTTCTCCATGTGAAAAGGTACATCCACTATTCAGCTCCTACAGAAGTGTGGGTCCAGATTTCCCGTAGCCTCTTTTTAGAGAAAGCAGAAGTCTGGGATTTTATATGAAATTTCTCACTTTGTAGATGATGACAACTAATTCCTAGTTTTTAAAAAACTGTGTGGGCCCAACAAAAAGCACTTGCGGACCTCTGCCAGTTGCTGCCTGTGCTGTGGGCTCAGTACATAGTTACTGAGGAGAATGTGAGCAGGAGGGGTTGCCAACAGTATCAAGCTAAATTGAGCTGAGGCATCTGAGACTCTCAGAAAACAGAATCTTTAGCTAAGTGAGGTGGTGCACACCCATAATCCTATCACCTGAGAGGCTAAAACAGGAGGATCGCTTTGAGTTCAAGAACAGCCTGGGCATCATAGTGAATTCAAGGCCAGCCTAGACTATATAGATACACCGAGACCCTGTCTCATAGAAAAAAGAAAAGAAAACAGAATCTTTGTGCTTTGTCAAAATTAGTATTTCAATTTTTGATTCTGGGGTTTTATTGCGGGGGCAGGGGTTTGAGACAGAGCTTCGTTACGTAGTTTAAACTAGCCTTGAACTCACTATGTAACCCAGGCTGGCCTCCAGTTTATGGTGATCCTCCTGTCTCAGCCTCCTGAGTGCTGGGATTACAGGCAGTGCCATCATGTCCAACTCAGCCTGTGCAATTTAGCAACTTACTGAGACCCTATCTGAAAATAAAAAGTAAAAGGCTTAGGTTCAAATCTCCAGTACTGGAAAAAAAAAAAAGTAAACAGACATTTAAACCAGAAACAGAACCTTCCTGGAGAACTCTAGAAATAGAACTGAAGAATTCTTGGGCTGACACCTGGCCATAGCCAGACCCAGAGAAGTTGTGGCCAGACCCCTGTTCCTGTTAGCCAAGGGGAAGGACAGGACTTCCAGGATTGACAAGAAAGATGCATTTGTTGTTTGCTGTGGTTGTTCCTAAACCTGTCTGTCCAGGAGCCAGTCAGGCCTGCAAGTAGAAGCTTCCTTGTGAAGCTGTATTGCCAAACTTGACTGCCAGGGAAGGGGTTCTCCATGTGCCGTTCCTCTTACACACAGTGTGTCTGCAGTGCTGCTCAGCTATGCCACCTCCAAACACTGAGGCCAGAGGATTCGGACCTGGAGAAGAGGCTCAAAACCACCATCATGGAAAAGGGATCTTTGATACCCCCTTTTATCTTAAAATGTCACATCAGGTTTGTGTTAGGCTCCATGATAGAGTCTTTTTTTTTTTGAACTTTTTGTTTGGTTTTTTGTTTTGGTTTGGGTTTTTTGTTACTGAGAATTGAACCCAGGGTCTTGTGCATACTAAATCCATGCTCCACCACTTAGTTATATATACCGTCAGTCTGGTCTTTGAATTTTAAAATTTTAAAGACTTGCTGTTGGGGGCTGGAGATGTGGCTGAGCAGTAGACCAATTGTCTAGTATATGTGAGACCCTGGGCTGAATCCCCAGCATCCACCCACCTCCCAAAGACTTACTGTCGAACCAAATCAATGCTTCATGTTTTTGGTGTGGCTTGATGAACCCACTTCCATAAGCTGGTATCTCCTGCTACTGCTTGTCTAGGAGGGGAAGGTGCTTTTAGCATGTACTTGTGCACAGACCATTCAGGATTAGAATTAAACAGCAAATTGTTAATGTTTTGTTTTGAACCGTGCATCTGAAATAGTAATGCATGGGTTTAAAGAGGCACGGTTATTCCCTTACCAGTAAGGAATCTGAGATAATGGAGGCCTCAGCCCATGAATGCAGTGACCCCTAGACCTGGGAGTGTGTCTGTCTCCACATATTTCTATTTACTCTGATTAGGTGCATGGGTTGTATCTCAACCTTCTGTGTGTGTAGAGAGAGCTTCTGGTCTGGCAGAGAAGGCTCTTGGACCCCATTTGTCTTCTACCAGCACCAGCCCCCAGGCTTTGGAGAAGGGCCCAGGCCCAGGAGGCCAGCCCTGCCTTCTCAGTCATCAGCCTCCCTGCCCTTCCCTTATGTGTGCAGCTGGGTCAACCTAAGGGTTGTTTCAAGCTGAGAATGAGCTGTAATGGGAGACAGGGGTGGAGTCTGTAGAGCTGAGAATAACATGAGCTCTTTTAACCAGCTCCCTGTTGCTAAGCAGCTTTCATTAGTCAGGAAGGTCTGCCCTGCAGTGAGTTCCTTTGAGGGTGGCAAGGAGATGCTAATGAGCTGGGAGAGAAGCAGGTGCTACAAGGAAGTCTGTGTCTCACCTGGGATATTGCAGCCAGAGACATTTTAGCATATTCTGAGATTCAGACTCTAGACAGTTTTCAGCCCTCTCTTCAGTAAAAGGGATTCCTCCTTCCCACCTGCAGATTGAATGACTCCTTCTCAGGCCAGCTGACTTCTGTCTTCCATCCAGAAATAATCAAGGAGGAAAGAAGGCCTTCTAGAAAACTGGTTCCCCCTCACCCTGTGCTGGAACATGAGCAAGGGCATGTGGCAGTCATCTAACAGGGCTCATGGTGTCCAGAGATACCCTGAGATACGGTGAGGTCCTTGCTAAATTGGGTGAGTGTTTATTATGTGAAAAGCTGGCCATGGCCTGGTTCCTTGGGAAGCCACCATGAGCCTTGTGCTTGCAGATCCTACGCCACATCCCTAGCAGGTCAAGAGAAATGGAAATGTATGGTATGAATCTCATTTCTCTCACCTTGGTTCTAGAAAATCAGGGCAATTATTTCTCCTCCAAATCAGAGTCTGGAAGGGAGTATTGCTTTTTGATTTTCGGTGTTGAGCAAGGCTGAATCTCCCCTGCCCCATTTGAAGTAAACGCCAGTGTCCTCACTGTGGGCTGAGAGAAAATGTACTGTGGTTCCTGTAGAAATGTTTGTTTTGAGCAGATGCAACCATTACCAGTCCCTGAGTGGAAATGGCCAGAGATACAGGGAGGAGAGAGGCTGATAATGATGCCTGGTGATGCCTCTTTGTTTCTCCCACCTCATCTGCCACATGGAAACTCCAGCTTCCTATCTGGCAGTTGGGAAAGCTACTCACCTCCAAAAGTACCTAATTATAAAGAGCCTGCCCATCCTTTCTCTCCAGGAGGTTGCCCCTCCTGACAGTGTTGGTCCCACTATCCAGTGGCCTCATGGCATTCAGGTTCTGAAAGTTCGGCTCTGAGTAGTGCCCCCAAAGCTGCAGGACTAAACAACCACTTGGGGCTGACTACTCTTCCCACATTCTCCTCCCTCGGATTCTCTATGGCAACTACTAGTGAACTCCTCCATTCCACAGATGGCAGCTGGGTGTGAAGGTGAAACTGAGCCAGAGGTGGGGGAGCAGGCTGCCCTTTTCACACCTGCTTCCTCCCATTCCCAGCCTCTCCTAGCAGAGTGCCTTAGGCCCAGCCTCATGTCATCTGTGCAAACTATAGATGCCATGTCCCTGCACTTCAATCAAACTGGGCTAGTCCTCTGAATATCCTCTTTTACCAGGCTAAACTGGGGGTGGGCTTGTCCAGACCCCTTGACTGCTGACCCCAGCTTTAAATATACATGCGTATACACATGAGAGGCATGGGGGAATGGGCCCTTTCCCAGTGCCAGCCTTGTTTCTGAGGCCCCTGAGCTCATTGAGGATCCCTTCTTAACCACTGCTGCATTTCCTAGAGGCTATAGGTTCAGTCCCCAACACCCTACCCCCATCCTGGTGCTGGGGATTGAACTCAAGAAGTCAGGGCCTTCACACTGAGCTATATCCCTAGCCTTTTTTACTTTATTTTGAGACAAAGTCTCACTAAGTTGTCCGGGCTGGGCTGGGTACAAACTTTTTTTTTCCCAGAGACAGGATCTCAATAGGTAGTTTAGGCTGACCTTGAACTCACTATGTAGCCAGGCTAGCCTCAGATTCACAGTGATCTTCCTGCCTCAGCCTGCTGAGTGCTGGGATTACAGATGTGCACCACCACACTAGACTTGGGCTCAAACTTTGAATCTCTCTACCTCACTCAGCCTTCCAGAGTACTGGAATTACAGGTGTTCACCACCAGACACCAGCTTCAGTTCACTTTTGTGAGCTCCTGAGATACCTAGACATGTCCCAGCCTGTGAAATTGTTTCTCTGATTCCTGGTCAGTTCAGGTAATGTATTGCTGCCTTAAACAGATGGCCTGCACAGGGTAGGCAACCAAGCCATTTGAAAGACCCTGTTTGGTAAGGGAGCTGGCGAAAGAGTGGGTGCTGTGGACAGACCCACCCTTCCTGGGGGTTGTGAATTTGGAGAAAACCCCTGGTTATTCTTATGATGGGAACCCTTGATGGTCACCAACTTGATTATGATACTTGTTACTTTGAATTAGTAACGTATTTACTTGGTTGAAGTCAAAACTATATAAAAGTTGTGTGCCAAAGTCTTTTTTTCTTTCTTTTCTTTCTTCTTTTTTTTGTATGAGGGGGATGATACTGAGGATGGAACCCAGTGCCTTTGCACTGAACTACATCACCAACTCTTTTTTTTTTTTTTTTTTTTTTTTTGGTGCTGGGGATTGAACTCGGGTCTTTGTGCTTGCAAGGCAAGCACTTTAACCACTGAGCTAAATCCTCAGCCCTACCAACTCTTTTCAAATTTACTTATTTACTTGCTTGCTTATTTATTTTAGAAAGGGTCAAAAAAAAAAAAAAGAGTCTCACTAAATTGCCCATGCTGAACAACTATAGATGTGTACCACCACATCTAGCTTCCCCATCCCATTTGCCCACTTCCTTTCTGTTTACCAGTTAGTACACAAGTCATTTTTTTTTTTCTTTGAGGCAGGGTTTCTCTAGTCCGAGCTGGCCTTCACTCACTATGTAGCCTAGGCTGGCCAGAAGATCAGACTCACAGGGATCTTCATGTGGGCATAACAGTCAAGCACAAGTCAGTTCCCCAAGTGCTGAGATTGTAGGTGGGCACCACACCTGGCTCAGATCATCACTTTTGTTCCTTGTTTACTGTTCTAGAGGGTTTTTTTAATTTTAATGAAAAAGTCTGTAGTTTTTACTTAGCCACCCCTTTTGTAATTGAAAGGTACCATGCAGTGGGACTCTCCTGCATCTTGCTTTTGGAGAGTTTTCCATTGTTAGTTCCTAGAAAGCATCTCGTTTTTCAGAGTTGGACAATATTCTACTGTAGGATCTACCGTATTTACTTAGCCTGATCCTATTGATGGACATGTAGATGCTTTTCAGTTTTTTTGCTGTTATGAATAAGTAATCATACTGGGGATTTAGCTCAGTGGTTCAGTGGTTAGAGTGCTTGCCTAGCAAGCAGAAGGCCCTCCCTGAGTTCGATCCCCAGCACCAAAAAAAAAAAAAAAAAAAAAGAATAATCATGAAGTTAGTATCTGTAGGAAAAATTCCAGAAAAGGAGTTGGTGGATCAGAGGTTATCTGTACATTATGGATAGTCCAATATGGATAGTCCAATATGGATAGTCCTATATTGTCTCTATAGGACTTGTACTAGCTAGGCCTCCCACCATCAGTGTGCAAGCAGATTAGCAACTTTGCATGGCCCTTCCACCTATCTCCCCATGTCTCCTATGTGGTTTTTTGTTTTTTTTTTGTTTTTTTTTTGTTTTTTTTTTTGGTGCTGGGGATCGAACTCAGGGCCTTGTGTCCTATGTGGTTAAATCAGTGTGTGAGGGGTCAGGGTAGGGCCCTATAGGATTCTGTTAGCACTTGTGATCTCCAGCCCCAAGTAGCATTTGATAAGCTCTGTAAATTAATGGGCTTGAGGGGCACATCAGAAGCTGATGATAGGGGCTAGTCTGGGCCTATGGTCCCTAGCCTTTCCCTGGGAAGATGGCATCAGACCTTTGGGAGCGGGCTCCCAGCAAAGTGCTGGAATTAAATTTAGTTATGCTCCAGCCCACTCAGAGCTGCAGTTTCCTGAGCCTTCCCTTCATTGGGATGGGATAGATGGCAGTGGAGAAGGTATCTGGATTCATCTGTCCCAAATTCCGAAGGCCACAGTAAGATGAGGATGGGCAGTAACAGGATCATGCTTGTTGAGTCATGCCTTTCTCTGTTTTGATTCATTTGCTCAAAGCTTTTTACCCCAAAAGTATTGGGTTTTATTAACTATCTCATACTTTTCCCATATGGAATGAGCCAGATGATATCAGGGTTGCATCCAGAGTGGCTCTAGGTGGTTTTGGGTCCCCCTGGGACTGGGCGGGGCAGGGGGGTGGTCCTCAAATCTTCCCAGTCCTGGAGCCCAGGGTCCAGACAGCTCAGTTAGTGGGGGATGGGCACAGCGTCTCCTGCACAGCCTCCACCCTTGGGCCTGGGGGCATAATGGCAGATCTGGAGCAGAACGAAAAGTAAGTGTTCTGATTGCTAGATGCCCTGAGCTTTCTGTCAGGCCTTTTCATGGACTTCCTCCTGGAGAAAGGTGCTCAACAGTCCGCCAGCCTGTCTGCAGGAGGCCTTCCCTGGAGAATGTCTCAGAACAGGGTTGGACCTTATTTCGATGCCTCTGCTAGCTGTTCTGAGTGTGGTATTCACTGTATATTGAATGAAGGGGTGGAAGTGGGAGGGTTATTTTTCAGTCAGTGGAAATATTTTGGGTTTCTGCTCAACTCAAAAGTTTTAGAGCAAGCCTGGCGAAACGCCTGTAATCCCAGCACTTGGGAGGCTGAGGCAGGAGGATCAACCTGAGTCTGAGACCAGCCTGAACTACATAGTGACTATGTATATGACTATACAGTGAGACCCTGTCCCCCCAAAAAAAAACTCACCTAAGAATTCTAGATCTCACCAAAATTTGCATGCAAATTACACACAGTTTTAGGGTGCTGTATCTTTGGAGCCCAAGAAGCCCATCTACAAACCCCCTTAGGCTAGAATACTAATTCTCTATCATTATGTTATTATTATTATTTTGCCTACACACTGAACATGGTAACATTTTTCATTGCATTTGCTGATTCTCAAGGGAGATTCTGCTGTGGCAATAGAGTAGAACAACCTGTGGTTTCAACAATTACTGGCTAAAGAGCACATGGAACTAGGCGAAAAGCATCTTTCCTAAAGGGTCATTTACTTTGCTTAGAAAGTCGAGGGTGAGAAAGATTTCTCCTCCCTCAGACACAGCCTGGCACCTTGCCTAGTGTTTCACAGAAGGAACTTAGGGCCTGTGGGGTAGGCGGGAGGTGGGGGGGACGGGATTGTGCGTGGTGTTTGGGTTTCCCTCAGCATTCACCCCTTAAGCAATTGCTGAGAAACACCTCCAACTCTCCAGGGAATCTGGTGCCTGTGTTGAGAGGCTGGCGGCCAGAGTGGGTGAGGCCCAGTGGGGCAGCTACTCCCCGGCTCCCAGCCTGCCTGGCTGCATTTACAGTCGCCTGGAAAAGGTGGGAAGGCTAATGACTCATTATCCCTGCAATTAGTCACATCACCAAAGCACATGATTCCCTGCAGGACTTGGTGCCACCTGCTGCCACTCTGGCTCAGTTCAGCGTGCTTCTTTCCACATCTAGACAAGGAGGCAGTCCCTCGTCACTGCCTTTCCCCAGCAGGGGCCTGTAGCCGCAGCAGCCCCAGTACCAAGAGACGGGAGCATGAGAGTTACTCATCTCTACTCCCCGGGGCCACGTGAGACCTCTAGGTACAGAGGGGAGGAGGGTGAAGCTACCTAGTCACGGATTTCCCTACATGCCCCACATACGAGTGATGGCTGTAGATACCTCTGTCCACAAACATGTGCATAGATGTGTGTGACCACGGTGTGAAGGGAAGGATGTGCCTGTTTCCCTCCCCAGGATACTCTTAGCCAGCTGGCTGTGGCCCTAGGGCAGTGATGGCAAACCTATGGCACATGTGCCACAGTAGGCTGTTTGTATGGCTGAAAGCTCTAAAAGGTTTGCCATCACTGCCCTGAGGTCTCTCTCCCTTCATATTTTTTCATTGTGTTTCGTTGTTTTTTTGTTTGTTGTTGTTTTGTTTTGTTTCTTTCAGATAAGGTCTTGCTATACAGTTCAGTCTGGCTTTGAACTAAGCAGTCCTCCTGCCTGAGCTTCTCAAGTGCTGGGATTACAGGCGTGTGCCATCATGCTGAGCCCTCTCCCTTCTTGATTTCAATCCAACAGAGGGAACAACAAAACTCCTTTATAGGACATCAGTGACTAACAGTTGCTCCTAACTGAAAGTCTATTTCAGTGTTAATCGTCCAGGTTTTATGTCCTAACAGTGCCTATAAAATAAACTTGACAGGGGGTTTGGGGATTTAGTTCAAGTGATAGAGCACTTGCCTAGCAAGTGCAAGGCCCTGAGTTCGATCCCCAGCACTCAGTAAATAAATAAGTAAATAAATAAATAAGCAAGCAAGCAAGCAAATTTGACATGGCTCCTGTCTCTCATTTCTAAAGCAGCAGAACGTCCACCCTCCTCTGGGGCAACCTGTGATCCTCTCTCTGGTGCATCTAGGTCCTGCCACACCAGACTTAGAGATTGCCTGACAGTCTCTGAACAGACATGGTGAAGAGCCAGGAACTGGCATGGATCTGGTGCCTCCTTAGAGCCAGACTCCGTGCTAGAGGCTTCACACCTTCTATCCTATGTGGCACCTCACACAGTCCTAAGAAGTCTTTCCCATTTTGCAGGTGCTAAAACTAAGGCTCAAAGCATTAAGTTACTTACCCGGGTTTCCCAGAAGCAGCAAGTAGCCACACCAAGTTTAGAGTTTGGTGTCCTTGGCTCCCTGTCTCCAGCTCAGCTCACTAGTCTAAACTCAGTAATGGCCACTCCCCACCCCTGACACACACACATTAGTATTTTTAGAGTCTGTACCTACCTAGGGTAACAACTCCCTACCTTCCACACCAAGCCCTTCTTTCTTTCTTGTGAGTTCTCTCTTCAGTAAGCGGGAACCAGATGGAGAAATTAAGCCAGCCCCTCAAAATATGAATGAATGAAGGGAAGCCCTCCTGTTATGGCAAAAAGAACTCTCTCATTTTCAGCTGCTGTGCTCGTCAATAATCCAGAGGCTGCTGTCAGGACGGATTTGTGTAGTGGCTTCATCAATATTTCAGCTCTTCTGGGACCCTGTTCCTTAGCAACCACATCACCATGCTCTCCAGGAGGGCTGCTGGGCTGCGTGTTCTCTGCCTCTCTGTCCTGTAGGTGCTGTCCCTGCTTGTCCTTGTGGTTGGGTGTAGCCATTCATGCTAACCCCAGCCAGCTGCTTTGGTCCTTAAAGCCCCAGAGGGGTGATGATGCATGTAAGAGGCAAGAGAGAGGTATGCTTGGCATGTCACAGTTCTTACAGGCCCACTATGCACAGGGTAGAGGGACAGGGAAGAGCTTTGAAAGGAGGTCAGAGTAAATCTTGCAGGCCTGTCCCTATTGGTGGCATAGGTCATGGTTTGCCCTCGCCCATGCCTTTCCACAGGAATGGGAAAGAGGAATGTCCCCTCTTATGCAGGCTCAGGTGCTGTTTTCCTTTGTGGCTCAGGTGCAGTAGAAGCTTGCCTCCTGCATCAACTCAGACGCCGGGCTGCTGGTTTCCTGCGCAGTGACAAGATGGCAGCCCTGTTCACCAAGGTGGGGAAGACATGCCTGGCGGCCGGAGAAATTTGCCACAAGGTGCAGGAGCTGCAGCAACAAATAGAGGGCAGGTGAGCCCTGGGCCTATACCCCCTAACCCTCCCTCTGCTCTTTGCCTTGGCATTTGTTCCTTCCCAGGAAAACTTGCTTAAGGGCTGGCTTCTTTGCCTGTGTCTTACAGGACCTCTTAGGTAAGGAACCAGCCTGAGGATAGGAGTTGGCCCCTTGTGGACGTAAGGTCCTATCCTCCTTCAATTCCCTACGCCAGCCTAGGGAGTCTCTGAGCTCTTGCCTTGTGACACCAGTCCCTGTTCCCAGTGATGCTAACATGGAGTTTACCCCTGAACACCTGTACTCCTGAAGCCTTCCTCTGCTTTGCAGGAAACCGTCAGCAGGCAGCCAGGAGGCCCTGAGGAGACAGGGCTCAGCCAGCGGGAAGGCCCCAGCCCTCAGCCCACAGGCCTTGAAACATATATGGGTACGCACAGCACTCATCGAGAAAGTTCTGGACAGGGTTGTACAGTACCTGGCGGAAAACAGCAGGTGATTGCCCCATTCCCCAGCTGGCCCCTCCCTCAACCCACTTTCTGCCCAGGCCTTCAGCCCCGCCCTCTATGTGTTTGGCTGTTCCTGACAGTCTGTAGGCATACCTCCATCTCCCCTTCTAGCACTAAAAACGTAGACCACACCACACCCCCAATTTTAAAGCTCCATCTTATGGACTCGTTCTTTCTTGGTGACTAATGTGAACCTGGTCTTTGCTGGGGCATCCTTCCCTGGTGAGCTTGACCTTCCTGGACTGAGTCCAGGAGTCCTGGCAATCACTTTGTCTCCTGGCAGCAAGTTCTACGAGAAGGAAGCATTACTGGCAGACCCTGTGTTTGGCCCAATCCTGGCCTGTCTTCTAGGTGAGCCTGAGAGATTAGTGGCCTGTATAGTACCTGTAGGGTGAGGGGCAAGCGGTAAGTGAGCTCCCTCTAAGCTAACCATCCCTGTTGCCACAGTGGGACCCTGTGCCTTGGAATATACGAAGCTCAAGACAGCTGATCACTACTGGACCGACCCTTCTGCTGATGAGCTGGTCCAGAGGCACCGTATCCGGGGTCCCCCCAGTCGTCAGGACTCCCCTGCAAAGCGCCCAGCCCTGGGGGTGGGTGTCTGTTTCCCCATCCCTTGTGCACATTCATCCAGGCTACACTCATGAGCTTATACGGAGGAGAAACTGATCCCAAGGTGGTGGTCACTGCAGAAGAGCCTTCTCCCCACACTAGCACTTGCAAAAATACTAAGAGCCCATCCTAGGCTGTGGCCCAGAGCAGGGGCAGGGGCAGGAAGGGACCTGGGGTCAGAGAGAGAGAGTTAGCATGGAATCCTGAGCATTCTCAAGTCCAGAGGCCAGTTTACCAAGGCTGGAACTGAGCCATAGCTTTCCTGACAGATCCGGAAGCGGCATTCTAGTGGCAGCGCGTCAGAGGACAGACTAGCAGCCTGTGCCCGCGAGTATGTGGAATCCCTGCACCAGAACTCCAGGACACGGCTGCTGTATGGCAAGAACAATGTGCTGGTGCAGCCGGTAGGAAAACTTAATGCCACCACAGCTCCCTTCAGTTTCCCTTTTCCAAAACTGGATACCTCTAGCCACAGTTGTTTCTTTCCTAAGGCCCTTCGCCAAAGAGAGGGGAAAACAGGCCCTCCCACATGCTGTTTCATATGACTCATGCCTATCCTGGAGTTGGCAGGAGCTAGGGATGGCATCTGTCCTGGCTAAGGGAAAACCAGGCCATCCAGGGTTAAGGATGGCAGCCAGCAGGCAGGGTCAGTGCCCAACTTGTGGCTGGCAGGCCCAGAATACACCTGGCATCTAGGAGGCTGACAGAGTAGAGCCAGTGGCACCAGGCCAACCAGGAAGAGGAGGTGCCTAGATCTGCCATGTGGCTCCTGTTCTCCCTTCTGCCCAGCCTCCAGTCTAGGTCCCATCTGGCCTACCCTGCTTCCACCTGAAGCTCATGTCCATGGACTATCCCAAGGAGCCTCCTAGCCCCTCATTGTCTGTCTTCTGGTGTTTCTCCTCCCTATAGAAGGAGGACATGGAGGCTGTCCCTGGCTACCTCTCCTTGCACCAGTCTGCAGAGAGCCTCACTCTGAAGTGGACCCCAAACCAGCTAATGAACGGGACTCTGGGGGACTCCGAGCTAGAAAAGAGGTGGGGGCCTTGACATTGGTTCCCAGGGGCCAGGAAGGGAGCGGGGACTTGACTCCAGGCAGGGGGATGGAGAGACTCAGCCTGTTCCAGGAGGCACGCCTCACTTCTTACCCTAATGACAAGAATTTTGCAGGGAGAGGCTGCCTGGAGTGATTCCCAAGCTCTCTAGGACTGAGCCAAGCCTGGCTGTGGAGAGGTTTCCCTGAGCCAAAGCTCTAGGCAACTGAGACTAACTGGCTTATGCCATGAGGACAGCATGGGGCTCAGAGGGACATGACTAGCTGAGGTCACTTCTCAGCAATGGTCATCCAGTCTTCAGAATAGTTCCCAGGGGTGGGAAAGTCACTTCCATGTGACAAGGAAGGGAGGATAACAGGTCTTGAGACACAGTAACACCAATCTGATTCCTTTTTCAGTGTTTACTGGGACTATGCCCTGGTGGTGCCCTTCAGTCAGATTGTCTGCATTCACTGCCACCAGCAAAGTAAGTTTCCTTGTCCAGGGGACTGGTGTGAGGGCAGAGATATTTTCTTTCTCCCAGGCCCATTGGACTTCGTGTCTCCCTCCTATTGCCTTGATTTTTATTTTTTATCATGCTGGGGATTGAACCGAGGGACTTGTGCATGCTAGGCATGCACTGTATCACTGAGCTACGCCCTCAACCCTCCTGTCATCTCTATTAATGCAACTCCTGGGCCACACTCGTTTGACTATCCTCCTCCTACCCAGCCTGGGGAGCTGGCCAACCGGGGTCATGGTGATGGACAGGGGGGTGTCAAGGAGGGACTCAGCCTCACTCGCCCACATTCATCCTCCAGAGAGTGGCGGCACGCTTGTGCTGGTGAGTCAGGACGGAATCCAGAGGCCACCACTGCATTTTCCACAGGGAGGACACCTGCTGTCCTTTCTGTCCTGTCTGGAGAATGGGCTGCTGCCTCGAGGACAGCTCGAGCCCCCGCTGTGGACCCAGCAGGGGAAGGTACCTTGGCATGGGAAGAGGCTCTGGGTACAGGGCTTTGTTGGGTGGTTCACCAGCCTCTTCCCTTCTTTTCCTCACACAGAGTACTTAGGAGCAGCTGTGGGTGGGACTCTGGGTGGGATTTTGCCCTGGACAGCCTGACCACCCCCTCCCTCTGCAGGGCAAGGTATTCCCCAAGCTACGGAAGCGCAGCAGCATGCGATCCATGGATGTGGAGGAGCTGGGCGTGGGGCGGGCCACAGACTACGTGTTCCGGATCATCTACCCTGGGCACAAGCATGAGCACAGTGAGTGTCCTGAACGTTCTCCATGCAGGAGAAGAGAGAGATGCTCAGGGGCTGAGCACTACATCACTCAGGAAGGATGGCAGGCAGGGTCCACTGATCAGACCAGGTTGAGACAAAGGGTTCATTGCTTAGTCTGCTTTCTGGACCTTTTACCCACAGATCATCCCTTTGAAAGTTTGCCTCTCTTCTACCTGGTTGTCTTCCCCGCTTCTTTACCATGAGACTCTTTGCTCAGCAGACTGAAGCATCACTGAACAAGATTCTCCTAGTCATCCTTTCATGCCCAGGGGAAAAAAAAGAAATGGAGAGAACAGGACTTGAAGATTAAGGATTTTCCATCTCTCTTCAGCCTGCCACCCACCCTCCATGAAGTGGCCTGGGCCTGGGATCTGTGCTTCTTTTTGAATAGTACAAATTGTTCTCTGACACCCCTAGAGCTAGAGCTTGCCTCAAGCCAGCTCCTGAGGAGAGAAGTTTTGCTGAAGTGGGAGTTCTATCTGAAGAGGGTGACCTGGAGCTTGGACACTGAGCGCTGGGAGCCCAAACATAGCCAGACCTTCATGGGTTGTGCCTTGTTCTAGACACACACCCCTGGGCCTGCAAAATCTATCCATAGTTGTGCACCAACACCAAAAGTTCCCTTTCCGGTCAGACCTACAGGCTTCTCTAGGTCAAACTCACATTTCTTGTGGAAAAGTTCAGGGAATTTGCCAGCCCACAGTGCTTACTGCCAGCCAGACCACCTGCTTCCTAAACTTCCTAACTAGTGCCAAAAAGTGGTCAACAAGTTGTCTCTGTATTACTAGGCAGATGACCCAGACTGCTATTCTAGCCACAGCACAAGTTGCCCCAACAGTATTGGAAGGCACAAAGTGTGTGTGAGGGAGGGTCCTGCTTCCCTCCCAGGTGTGCCTGGCAAGGCAACAGCTTTTGCTAGAATGTGTTCACAAGCCCTGTATTTAATCTTGGGCTGTTGCATGGTTTAGATTCTTTATCCTGCTTCCCTTCTTCAGTCAGTGGCATTTCCCAATTCTGGTCACTTCACTTTCAGGACCAGAGAGGGCAAGCCAGGGCTCCAGCGGCTGAAACTCAGCTTGGTGACTCCGGCTTCTTGAGGGCAGCTGTGGGAAAACCTCTTGGAGGAGCAGAAGGTTGAATTTACAGCCTGAGAAACGATCTTAAGGAAATCTTCAGATTCATTCCAACCTGTTCATTTGAGAGCTAGAGTATGATCAGGAGTTTTCTGCTGGCATTCATGTGTGCCCAGCCTCGGCCAGGGTTTGCTGAGCTCCTGAGCTACCAACCTGTCCCAAACAGTCCTTGTCTTTCTTTCTTTCTTTCTTTCTTTTTTTTTTTTTTTTTCCCCTGGTGCTGGGGACCAAACTCAGGGCCTTGTACTTGCTAGGCAAGCACTCTAACCACTGAACTAAATCCCCAGCCAAAGTCCTTGTCTTTCACACCCTTCCCTAGTTCTTGTTCTCTTCTTCCTAGAGTGGACCCCTCCAAAGAGTAGAGCTCTGTAACTGCCTTCCAGCCCCTCACCTTCCTTTGTACTTTCCCAGTAATCATCAGAAAGGCTCATGGATCCCCACTTCCCCTCTTCTGTGCCTTTCAGGTTCAAGGTGATCCCAGCCTCTGTGCTACTCACCTTAAGGAGGAAGTTGGTTTCTTCCACTCAGGGACTAGGGTCCTCATGTCTCTGCCTCTCTCGCTATTCTCTTTGAGCAGTCACTATTAACTACCACCACCTAGCGGCCAGCCGCGCGGCCTCGGTGGACGATGATGAGGAAGAGGAGGATAAACTACACGCGATGCTCTCAATGATCTGCTCGCGGAACCTCACAGCTCCCAATCCGATGAAAGGTTTTTAATCCCTTCCCCTTCCTGACCCACCTCATCCTCCACCCCCAATCCCCTGGGCCCACTTGCCACCCACCACAGGGGCTCAAACAACAGTGTTGGCATTAAAGGACTTGTACCCTGGGTGGTTTCTTCCATCAGGAGCCAGATCAGGGAGGGTACAAGAAGGCCAGACAGGAGCTGACAAGAAGAGGGGACAGTACAGAGCAAGTGGCTCTGACTATGAGGAGGGGGCTTCATGCTGAGAGAGAAGAAGAGTCAAAGAGGGGTAGGGCTGACTATCTGACTGCCTCTTGGAGGCCCTGAAGGTTCTCTGAGCCCCTCTCTACCCCTAGAGGTCATGCTGGCAAACGCCAGGCAGTGATCTCTTTTTTTTTTTCTTCTGATTAGAAGCCCTGCACTTCTAACTCTCAATTTAACAGAGGTACCAGGACCTTCCTGGGGCAAGCATAGGGACTGGAGAGATCAAGTGAGGGCTTGAGGCCACCACAGGAAAGACCCCAGGGTTCAGTGTTCGCAGTAGGCTGGAGGGCTCCATCAGATGCAACTGGTACTTTAGTAAGAAATCTAGAAATAACTGCAGCAGAGTGTCCAGGAAGGGGAACAGGCTCAGGGCATGGCAATGTGAATTCCTGCCCCACATGTGCTCCTTGTTCACTCTATGGTTTTGAGCAGTATCTCACCATCCCAAAGCTCAGTTTCCTCATCGATGGTAGGTGCTGCTTCAGGGATGTCAGACAGGTGCGTTTTTGCCCTCACAGACCTCAGAGTCCACAATTGCAGAGATCTCTTCATTGAAAATGACACAGCACAGTCCCTTCAGCCTCTTGGTGTTCCTGTGCTCACCTCCATCTTTTTTAGCACAGGGCTGAGTTGGTGAAGAGTGAACCCCACTCTTTGGAGACCTGGCAGCCTGGGGCCCTGTGAGGGCCAGATTAGGGCACTTGAGGAAAAGGTGGGTCAAGATGGGGTCAGGCCAGCTCCATGGAGTTTTGGGAACTTGCCCATCCCTAGCCATTTCTGTAGAAAATTGCTTTTCCCCTTTCCCTGTCCCTACAGAGGAGTCTAAGAATACAGCACTTCCCTTATTCCTCCACAAAGTTCTGCCAAGAAACTTAGTTCTTTAGCCTAGCCAATAAGCCAGTAATTATGGCAGCCATGCCCATGGTTTAGAATGGACCCAGCAGCCCCTCATTCATCCCTACCAGCTGCCCTCTTTCCTCTCCTTCCTAACACTTGCCTCCTTTGGGCCTGCCCTCCTTCCCAGCCCTTCCAGCAGAAGTCTGTAGTCCGGGCCCAGGCAAGAACATACTACTTCTCATGTTTATGGCCTGCACACATGCTTGTCATCTGGTTCCTTGCAAACTTGGACTTGGGGCTGCTGCGTATTTATACTGACTGAGTAGTATGGTTGAGTTCTGAGAGGGGGGCCAAGGAACCCCTTTTTACCCTATGAACTGGCAGCCAGGCTAGGGAGTAGAGGGCCCCTCAGAGCCTTTGTCTTAGCAGATGTGGCAATAGGAAGCCCATCCCTGACTAGTCTGAGTGCTGAGGCGTCCAGGAGCAGAGACTTCCATTCCTGCAGAGACCAGAGGCCTCAGGATTGACCTGGGCATCCTCTTGGAACTTAGAACTACTGTTTAGCCCTTGGGATCCTAATCCCAATCCTTAGGAAAGGGGAGAAGGTATGACAACAGAATCCATCAGTCATTGAGGAGAAAGGATGGGGATGGGAGCCCCCACCTCCACTCCAGTCCATAATGACAACACTGTTGAGTCCATTCGGTTAGCTGTTGCTTTTCAGGCCTGCAACATGCTTGACTTGTGCATGTCACTCAAGTGGCGGGGTGACCAGATTTCCCCTCTCCCTCCTGTTCCGGCTGCCTCCCCCAGGGAGCAGAGATGCTGTTCACTCTAATTCTGCTCCAGGCCAGGCACCTTTCACTCGGAGTCTTAGGGGCTGTGGGGTTCACCTACCCTAACTGTTTGCTTTACACTTTCCTCATGCTCAGAGGAGAGAGTCAGAGTCTAAGCTGACCCAGTAGATCCCCCCATCCAGCCTGCTGCCCCTCACCCAGTCACTCCAGAGCTCCAGCTGTTGCACTGGGTTAATTCAGAGACAGTGTTCAAAGCTGGCTGGTTCAGCTCCTTCCTGGAGAATTAAGGTGAAGAGCATTGACCCAGGAGACCTGCCTTAGTTGGGCCCTGCTTTCTGGGCATGAGCTCATTTCCCTTTGTGTCTTGCCCCTCCCTCCTCCCCTGCCCTCTGCATCTGCCACCCTTCCTGCCTGCCCGCCTGCTGCCTGCTGCCTGTCTGGCTGAGTTGACTCTTACCCTGGCTCCTTCCAGGACTGGTCCCTCTCCTGCCTGCTGCAGGGGCATGAGCTAGGCTCCTGTCCCACCCCACCTGCACTTATCCCCTCCCTCTCTTCTTCCCAGAATCTCAGGCATGGCTTGCAACCCCTCACTCCCAGAGCCGCAGCCCCCCTCACCAAGTGTGTTCCCTTAATTTGCCTTCTGGTGGAGCTGAAGGGCCAGATAGCTACACAAATCCCAGCTGTAGGTCTGGGAGATCAAGCCAGGGCACCCCCTGAGGGGATGGAAAGGGAATCAGCTCCATCCTCCCCTCCAAGGCACACTCAGAGCTGGAGTCTGACTTCTAGAAAAATAGCAGTCCTAGGCCTGCTCTAGGCCATAGTAGACCAGGGTCCAAGCTAAGCCAAGGCCACATGAGATTTGTCTGGAAAGCCAGTGCTGAAAGAAGTATCTTCAGCACACATGCTCTATCCTCCTTCTTCTTCTTCACTCTTCTCTGCTTTCTCCCTCTCCCTCGTGGCATCGCCCCTAGTCCTTTTACTTCCTGCACTCACTGTACTTCGTCTGTGTGACTCCCTGGACCTAGCAGCATCCCTCTGAGCAGTGTCCTGTTTCAATTTGTCCCTGGAAACTCTCAGAGGGCTCGATCTGACCCACACCAGCAGGGCTGGCTGTGAAGGCTCCATCTGCAGTGGCATAGACTGTCCATCTTTTGTGGCTGCTTGTTCGCCTATGACTGCCATGTTGGATGGTGGGCCTGTGTGCCCAGTCACCATCCCCATAGTCCCTGGCAGCCTGGGGAATTTGACGGTCCTTGCAGCTCACCTGTGAGAAGCTGCCATGCCAAGTGCAGTCACACTAGGCCGCAGGGTGTCTGGCTTTGACAGGGAGCACTGTTCCTACTTAGCCACTATCCACCAGATCTAGAACGCCACAGAAGAGCATGCCCTGTGAGCCAAGTGGCTCAGGGATCCCTTAGTGGCTTTGATCAGTGGACACTCTTCGGGGGGGCAGTGTCACAGTTTGGGGGGTTCCAGGTGCCTTCATGAGCATCTCAGAGTTTGCCCAAGAGAACTGAGCTGAGCCCTTAAAGGCTGAACTAACTGATGGCAGTTCCAAGAGGTCAGGCTTTTGCTGTTCCTTCTCTTTCCTCCTCCCATTACTCTAGAAAAGCAGGTGTTTGCGGGTAATGAGATGGAGGTAGGTAGACACAATCACTCAGTCCAAGTATGTTATCACGTGTAGAAAGACAGCCCTCTCCAGGCTTGGTGGAGGCTGGGAAATATCATTTCCATCTCTGGGCTCTGGCCCAGGCAGGCACCACCCCTGTGGTTTCCACCAATGTGTGATTCACGCTGCAGCTCCGGGCACAGAGGTGGGCATGCTGCAGGGTACTTGGGGGAGGAGGCCTGCCGGGTGTTGACCATAGCCTCTTCCTGCCCTCAGATGCTGGTGACATGATCGAGATGCAGGGCTTCGGGCCTGGCTTGGCAGCCTGGCACCTGGAGCCCCTGTGCGGCCAGGGTTCCTCCTGCCTCTCCTGCTCCTCCAGCAGCTCCCCATATGCAACTCCCAGCTACTGCAGCTGCATCCCTGACCGGTGAGTGGACGGGACCCAAACACCAGCTTCTTATTCACATGTCCATCCATGTGTTTGTCCCTCTGTCCTTATAAACTATGTCGATTGCATTGACAGGGTGGCATCTGGAGTTGGACGGAGTTGGGTTCACATTTCACTTGTGTTACCCATGTGACTTAGGCAGGCTGCTTAGTCTCTAGGAGCCTCTATGTTTCTGAACCTCAGTTTCCTTACCTGTAAAATGGGAATACTACCACCTGCTTTCTAAGGCACTTGTGAGGACTACGTGAGTGTCTAGGCTTGTGCCTGCACATAGTGAGTGCTCCTTCCCAGTGTGGAAATAGATCCTGCTGTCAGGCTGCTCCTTTGGGGACACTCAGCACATATAGGGCACCTGCCGTGTGCAGGGGCAACATGTGAAGAGCCTTTGTATGCGGCTGTCTGCTAGGTACTGTCCTTCACCTGTCACTTTTTTTTTTAACTTGTTGCCTCTGGTGACCCCAAAGTACTTCTCTCCATTTTCACATGAGGAACCAAGATTCACTAAGGCAGAGTTCGTTGGACAAGGTCCCTGGGTAGCTGGGGCCAGGGGGCAGCAATATTGTGGGTATTTGGCAGGGACGGGGAGCCTGCTGACATCCTGCTGGCTATAGATCCTTCTCCCCACACTATCCCAAGTGCCTTACCCATCTCCCATGCCGAAGTATCCTTCTTGTCCTCTTCCCACTAGCAGCCATAACCTCCAGCCCTCTAAGCCCCATTGTTTCCACAGGTTGCCCCTCAGGCTGCTGTGTGAGAGCATGAAGAGGCAGATTGTGTCCCGGGCCTTCTATGGCTGTGAGTGTGTGGTGAGGTGGGGCCTTGAGGGGCTAGGCATGGGGAGCCCTCAGTCACGGCCTCCTTGCTGCCTACCACAGGGCTGGCCTACTGCCGCCACCTGTCTACAGTGCGGACCCACCTGTCAGCGTTGGTGCATCACAACATTATCCCATCGGACCGGCCTCCAGGGGCCTCAGGAGGCCTCACCAAGGATGTGTGGAGCAAGTATCAGAAGGACAAAAAGGTGCAACTCTGTGGTTCAGAGCCAGAGGCCTAGTCAAGGGCTGGGGCGGGCAGGAGTTGTACTTAGCTACGTGCTATGGGAGCAGCTTTTGTAGTCTCAGTGGGCATTTGAGGTAAAATACAGTAGGGAATGGGATTGATAGGTCAGAGCTGATGGCTATGGAGTGACCCACGTGACAACTGAATCTCATACGGTTGAAGATCTGTAGGTATATGTGGGAAGGAACCAGGGCGGGAATTCATTCTGCTTCTATATTGCTCTGGTTGACTTTGAGCAGATCTTTGGTCCTTTCTGGGCTCTATTTCCTGTCCCATAAGCTATACCCTGGGACACAGGAGGATACAGCCACCCCTAAACAGGGTTTTCCATGGGATGGGCTTACCTGTCTGGGCCACAGTGATCACAGGGCCTGCACAGTCTTTCCCCCCGGCCCTTCAGAACTACAAGGAGTTGGAGCTGCTGAGGCAGGTTTACTATGGAGGTGTGGAGCATGAGATCCGCAAGGACGTCTGGCCCTTTCTGCTGGGCCACTACAAGTTTGGCATGAACAAGAAGGAGATGGAGCAGGTAAGGGGAGCCTATTCCTATGGAGCTAGGGAGATGGGGAGCTGAGCCAAGGGACTTCAGGGAGGGGGCCTCAGAAGCTTCAGCCCCTTACTAGCTAGAAAGAAATGTCAGAGGAAGATGGTAGCAGAGTCCCCATGGTCCTCATCTGAGGCCCCACTCTAGTCTCCAGCTGTCCCAGCCCCTGAGGAGGTGGGCCTGGTGCACCCTCCCTCATGGTCATGGTGTGGTCTGAGCACAGGTGGATGCAGCGGTGGCAGCAAGGTACCAGCAGGTGTTGGCAGAGTGGAAGGCCTGTGAGGTGGTGGTGAGGCAGCGGGAGCGGGAGGCTCATCCAGCCACGCTGACCAAGTTCTCCTCGGGCAGTAGCATTGACAGCCACGTGCAGCGCCTCATCCACCGAGATTCCACCATCAGCAATGATGTAAGCCAGCTGGCTGAAGGGATGGGGGACCCAGGATGGGGCCTAGGAGCCTTTGACACACAGGAGTCTTGAGTCTAATACTGACTGGCAGTAGAGCCCTGGGAGAAAGGCTTAATGTGTCTGTGTTTCATTTTCTTCAACTGAAAAATGGATAAGGGCTGCCCTGTTGCCTACTTCTCTGGGTCCCATAGAGACCAAATGAGATAGTTCTGATCGTTCTCTGTGTTCTGTTTCAACAGACTAGCAAGGAAAGATGGGTGTATTGGGATTTAGCAAAGGCCTCTCTCCATGTAGAGAGAACTCAAGGCTATCAACAGGCACCCCTGGGTTCAATCCTGAATCCACTACTGATGAAGAGTATCTCTGGGCAAGAACTTCCTATCTCTGGCCTGGGTTCTCTTCTCTACTCTCATGTCTTTGAATTCAGAGGCTGCATGGAGAGTTCTCAGCCAGAGGATGGGAGCACTTAGAACAGTCATGGCGGTGTGCACTGGCAAGATCCTCTCTCCCTATAATGTGTTCTATCTCCTTGGAGAAGTGACTGTGCAGAGCTAGTTCCAAACAGCACATTCCTTTTTTTTTAAAGGGTGCAGGGGATTAAACTCAGGACCTTCGTACTGAGCTACATCTAAAAGCTTTTTATTTAAATTTTGAGGAAGGGTCTCATTAAGTTGCTAAGTTGTCCAAACTGGGCTCAGTCTTGTGATCCTCCTGCCTCAGCCTCTCCCAGAGTGCTAGGATTACAGGTGTACACCATGGTGCCCAACATTCTGAAACTCTTGATTGTCTCAGAAATTTTTCCTTACCCAACATTTCAGGTTTCTTGCCCAAGTGAAAACTACTTTGAGCATCTCTTTCCCTACATAGACCAGTTAGAAAAAAATAAAGTCTAAATGTATGTCTTATGTTCTCCATGACTTGTCCATGGTAGTAGACTTCTTCCAATAAGTAGAATGTTTCCTTTTACTTCTAACCTCTCTGCAGCTTGTCTGAAGGCCAACATAACTAGCTAGGTACTTGCTACACAAGTTTCGTATCTTGTCCAGCTGAATATTCAGTACCAAAAATAATGAAGAACTTGCTCTTCCTAAAACCTCCAGCTTACCCCCTACCCCCAACAGTACCCCAGCAGCCATACCAAGACAATAGGGCAGCTCTCCTGGGCTCATTACCTGTGGCTTTGTAGAGTAACACTAGCTCAAACTGGCCATGGATGTCAAAGCTTCGGCTCCCTTTTCCATACAGCAGCCACAGGAAACCCTGGAGTGCTTCACATGACCCAGGACTAGATAGGGCTGAAGATGTTTCTCCCTTTGCCCAAAGCCTTATTTCTTCTACCTGTTTAGCCAGGTCTGACGCCAGCTTGGCACCCTGTGTTAACTGCTGTGGGTGGGAATTGGGGTGTGAAGAGAATTCTCCATCCCAGCTCCCTTCCAACCCAGGGAGGAGGCAGGGGCTGCAGATCCTGGAGTGCAGGTAAGAGCCCCATCTGTTCACTCACACCAGGTGTTTATTTCTGTGGATGATCTGGAGACCCCAGGGCCCCAGGGCTCTGAAGATGCCAGACCAAAGCCCGAGCAAGAACCAGGAGTTGAGACTCCAGGCACTGCCCTGATGGACCAGCAGCAGTCAGTGGAGTTCGACTCTCCAGACTCAGGGCTGCCATCCTCCCGAAATTACTCTGTGGCCTCAGGCATCCAGTCCAGCCTCGATGAGGGTCAGAGTGTGGGCTTTGAGGAGGATGGCGGTGGAGAGGAAGGCTCTGATGGGTTGGTCTCTGCAGCCCACACTTTTTCTGAGCCCCAAGATCCCAGCCAGGAGAAGGCTCTGCAGGCCGGCGAGCTGGAGGCAGGCGGGGAGCTGGCGGCAGGCGGGGAGCTGGCGGCAGGCGGGGAGCTGGCGGCAGGCGGGGAGCTGGCAGCTGTGTGTGCTGCAGCCTACACTGTACGTGGACACTCCCCAGGCACTGTTCCCAGAGGCCCTCCTGACATGCTGACACTTAGGGACAGGCTGCAGGGTGGACGGGTGCTCTCCTGGAGGGGATATCAAGCCTATCTCTTAGTATCCCCAGAGCATTCTATTCTCAGAGTACCCTGGGCCCCTTGTTTGGCTGCATTCTTCATTTGGGTACCATCTGCTATACCCATCTGAGAAGGGGCTAGCCAGCCTCACTGCTGAGGGCTATCCACTCTTCCAGATAGAATTACTGGATACCGTGGCCTTAAATCTGCACCGCATAGACAAGGATGTGCAGAGATGTGACCGCAATTACTGGTACTTCACGCCCCCCAATCTCGAGAGGCTCAGAGACATCATGTGCAGGTGCCAGCCTTGGGGTGGGGGCTCGGGATGGGAGGCAGGGACCCCTGGTTGCTCTGTGCAGGATTATACCCTGCTTTTCCCTCACAGAATCACACGTGGCGCCCTCTGTCAGGAACACTTTCCCTGCAGCACCCCTCACCCCACCCCACTACGTTCCCCAAAGTCTTTCAGATCCCTGCTTCAGCCACACTTCTTCAGGAAGCCTTAAAAAGGAAGCCCTACCTGTTTTCACTCCCCTGCCCCACACGCCAAGTCATGATGGCCTCTTGTTTCTTTCCCTGGGATCCTGAGTACCTTTGGGGCAAAGGCCATAATAATAACTCACTGTCTATCAGTGTGGGATGTATAGTAAATGCTTCAATGTCCTAGAAAGGCCTGTTTGTAGGTAGCAGGCTGCTTTAGAGGTCACCTCTGCAGGGAGGAAAGGATGGTTCACAGTCATGGTGACTGTCCCTGGCATTTCAGCTACGTGTGGGAGCACCTGGACGTGGGCTATGTGCAAGGCATGTGCGATCTGCTGGCACCTCTCTTGGTCATCCTCGACAATGGTGAGGGTTGGAGAATAGAGGCCCCCAAAAATAAAGAGTTGGGTTGGGATAACAGACTGGAAAACAAAGATGGCTAGGTCTGGGAGAGTGGGCATGTTAAGCAAGCCTATCTCCTGCTGGCCTCACTCCTGTCTCCCCTTTAGATCAGCTGGCCTACAGCTGCTTTAGCCACCTCATGAAAAGGATGAGCCAGAACTTCCCCAATGGGGGTGCCATGGACACCCACTTTGCCAACATGCGTTCCCTCATCCAGGTGAGGTCTGCAGCCACCTGTGGGCCCATGATTCCTGGCTCACCCATCAGCCACATGGAGGCCACAGAATATTCCAGAAATGTCCTTTATATAGAAGATTAATTTCTTTCATTTTATTTATGGGTTTTTTTTTTTTTTTTTGAGACAGGGTCTCTCTACATAGTTCAGGCTGTCCTTGAACTCACTATGTAGCCCAAGCTGACCTCCAACTAGCAGTGATCCTCCTGCCTCAGCCTCCCAAGTACTGGGATTACAGGCATGCATCACCACAGCAGGCTAATTTCTTTCATTTTGAAAACCATTTTTATCCATGTTACAAATTGAGGAGTGGTGCGAGTGTGCTTGTAAGTCTGGTGATAAAATACCCAGAAACTCTTACAACTTCAAAAAGATTACAGCCCAGAGATACAGATGTGTCAGTAGTTTGACTCCTGCCTAATAAGACCTGAGGGGCAGAGGGGCAGCACAGCCTCCCTGGGTGTGGTGGGCAAAGGTGGCAGAGGCAGTATCATGTTGGTTTCTCCCTCTTGCCCCTTGAGATCCTGGACTCAGAGTTGTTTGAGCTGATGCATCAGAATGGAGACTATACCCACTTCTATTTCTGTTACCGCTGGTTCCTGCTGGATTTTAAGAGAGGTAAGAAGTGCATTAGGTCATGGGGCTGGGTGAAGGGCAGTGGGCGATCCCTCTTCCCCCTAACTGCACCTTACACAGTGTCCTGGGAACTTTGAAAAAGTGCCCTTCCCTAGCCAGCCTGACTTACTAACTGAGGCTGTCTGGGCATATGTGTTCTTTTTAGGGTTTTTGTTTGTAGGTTGCTTTGTTTTGTCTGGCTTTGTTTCGGGTTTTGGGAGGATCTTCACACTAAGCTACATCCCCAGTCCATTTTTATTTTGAGACAGGGTTTTACGAAGTCGCTAAATTGCCTAAGCTGGGCTTGAATTTGGGATCCTCCTGTCTCAGCCTACCAGAGTATTGGTATTACAAGCATGTACCACCATCCACAATGCCTGGCTCTTTTTTTTTTTTTTTTTAAATGGTACTGGGGATGGAGCCCAGGCCATTGTGGATGCTAAGCAGGTGCTATACCACTGAACTGCATCTGCAGTATGACGTATGTTCTTAAAAGGCCGTGAGGTGATTCTGCAGTGCAGCCAGAGCTCACAGTCACCACCCTAATAGGTGATGGTTGGGGAAACTTTTTTCAAACCAAATTTTCCTGAGCACCAAAAGTAGTGTTGTCTTGGGGAAGTGAAGTGCTAATATGGAGTCTGCAGGATCCCAAAGAGAAATGGGCAGAAATTACCAAAGAAAAGGAAGGGCAGGCCCTTGGTCTGGGGTACAGAACACTCATTCTTGAACTAGGCTGTATGTAGTCCAGAGAGTTCCACAACTTGGCTGCTGGAGTTCTCCCACCTGGCTCCATCCTGAGACCTGCGGGCAGCCAGGGCAGCCAGGCTCAGCCTCAGCACCAGCCATGTGCCTGGGACTAGTGAGCGCCCACCCCTGACTGTCCCCAGAGCTGCTTTATGAAGATGTGTTTGCTGTGTGGGAGGTGATCTGGGCGGCCAGGCGTATCTCATCAGAGCACTTTGTCCTGTTCATTGCCCTGGCCCTGGTGGAGGCCTACCGAGAAATCATCCGTGACAACAACATGGACTTCACTGACATCATCAAGTTCTTCAACGGTAGGAGCTGGTCCACCCATCCTGGCTGCCCCAGCAGAGGCTTGGGGGGCTCCACTCCTGGCCTGGGTGGAGTTGGAGGGTTCTCAGAATACCAGGGTCCCTTTCCTACAGGCAGGATGTCAAGAGCCCAGCAGGTGAAAATGAAGCAGAGTAGTCAGCCACAGGCCTCCTTCCCATCCTACTGCCCTCTCTCTGGGTCTCCCTGAAATGATCCCTGTTTCCCCCAGAGCGGGCTGAGTGTCATGACGCCCAAGAGATCCTGCGGATTGCCCGGGACCTGGTCCACAAGGTGCAGATGCTCATAGAGAACAAGTGAGCACTGTGGCTGGGAGCAGCAGCACAGAGAGAAAGCCTCGACACCAGGCCCCTGGGCTCTAGCAGGGAAAAGTTCAAGGGCATTCCAGACCAGACTGCCCACCCCCAGATGACCCTACCTGTCCAGCTGTGTTCCTAACAAAGTAATTGTGAGCCTGGGATCCGACTCCAGGCAGTGCTGGCCCTGTGGGGCACGTCAGAGGCCAGGATGCCCTCAGATCAGGGCTGTGATGGGAGGGGGGGTCTGCCTTAGGGAGCAGCTGCCTTGAAGGACACCTACTCTGTTCTTCTCTCAAATAACTGGGAATAACCCTACTGCCACCTGCATCCTCAGCCTGGACTGTTCCCCGATGCCTCTCTCAAGCCAACCTGGGACCTGTAGGGCTAGCAGGGGATATAGTGGCCTGGGCCTCACCTAGTGAGTGGGATCAGGTAAGGGGCTCTGTGCTGTACCTCCCCTGAGCACCCGCAGCCCAACAGGGGCAGCTACAACAGGGTCCTGGGGGCAGGGGCCAGGAGACCTGGGTCATCTAGGCCCTCTCCTAAGATTCAGAGGCAGTTGGATGTAGGCCCTGGGTGGGAGCAGCCCACGGCTCAGCAGCACTGACACTGCCTCTGGCCATCTGAAATGACGCCATGCGCTCACCCCACTGCACAGTACACCCACATGTGTCTGTACAGTGTCACTCTTACCACCCTGCACTTGCTTTATGCATTAGATGCATCCCAGAAACTGTGTGACACTTTTGCCAGTTGGGTGGTTTGGAATGCAGGGGGAGTGTTTGCTCCCCTTGGGAACGCAGAGTGATTCTGCAGGGAGACAGTCCTGTCACAGCGTCCTTTCAGGGACAGGTCTTTGAGCTTTGGGGCAGCCTGTTGCCTGTCCCAGGCATCTGCTAAATCCCTGGGGTAAAGGAAGCTGGGAGGTGCTTGCATCTCCCCAATTTGTCCCTGGTGAAAAACAAGGCCAGCCCTGCCTTCCACATGCTTCCTAGCATGCTGAGAGGCCTCGGGACCCAGAATCTCCTGGGAGGAACCACACTTACAGGGGTACCAGGAGGGCTCCAGCTCCTGACCTGAAACCTAGGCATGCTGCTTGCTGTCATGCCCTGCCCCTTGATACCCCAACACACATTAGGCCCTGCCCCTGGGACCTGGAAGCCACATCTGGGCTTGTGACCTGCCCAGCAGTCACCAAGGTATGCAGACTTCCTACCTTTGAGAAACATGACCAAGGACCCAGCAGCCCTTCTGCATCCAGCACAGCTTTCCCAGCCTGCCCCTGCCTGGGTACTGCATGGCCTGTTGGGGGGGCCAGCCCACCCCACCGCCTGCCCTGTCCTCCATGAGTCCTTGGCCTCTACCAAGCACGAGTGCCATTGTGTGCCTGCGTTAGTGACTCAGTTTTGTGAGGAGCAGAGTGTGTATGTTTTTTGCCTCAGAAACTATACTCTTCAGTGTAACTGACCAATAAACACACCATTTGGCAGTGCTTGAGGCTCTGAGGTGTGCTTATGGCACTGACACAGGATGTTGACTTACTTTGTATTAGGGAATTCTATTCACCAAACAGAAGGGGGTCAACTCCAAAGGTAACAATGGCAAACAGAACCAAAGTTTCCAGGAGAGGAGCCTCTGGTCTCCAGGCTAGCCATGTGGCTGGTCAGGGAGTCATGGGTGACAGCCAGGCCGCAAGTACCTAATGCTGGGGGGAGAGGGGAGGACTCATCTCAGAGCCATGGTTCCTCTCAGATTGACCGATGGCCTCTCCAGCCTGATGAGAGTAGGTCCCTGTCCTGCCCCTGGCCCCCACTTGCCTGTCCTCTTGACCTGCTGCAGTGAAGAGCTGGGCCTTAACTAGGAAGGACAGGAGCCTCCCAGACCCTCTCTCCATCCACCAGGCACACCCTCCCCTCTGGCTGTGGCTCCCATTCACTAAGCAATCTTTGAGATGCCTGGGTCAGGTTGGGCTCTGGGGATGTCAGAAGATGGTACAGCATGCTATAATGGGAGAAAGGACCCAGCTGTAACAAGTCCCCTCCTTTCCTGCCCTCCCCCAGCCCCACAGTGCTACTGGTCACAGCATCAGTGGCTCCAGGTAGCCAACTCCAGCATGTTTTCTGGTCCTACAGGACATTGGCTTTCTGGGCCATTAGGGCCTGTTGGCAACTCAGAACTGAAAATCCCAACGCATGGCCCTAGCAGGCTGGCCTGGGCTATTAGGATAGAACACAGATTGGTGACAAAGAAACTTGCTGATTCAAGGAGCTCTGGGGCCAGGGGATTTGATAAGCCCTTCAGGGAACACTTCCCATCCCTCAGCTGGTTTGGTGGCCCAGAGGAATCAGAATTCCTTTTGCTGTGACCACCTGGAAGAAATTTACCAAAAGCCTAGCTCCTAGGAGTGGCCTAGCTCCTTCACACACCTCCCTACTTCCCTACTCCAGACTCTGGCAGCTGGGCTTCCAGCAGTACCACAGGGAATCCCACCACCAAAATGATGGGGCAGCTGAAGGCAGGAGGCAGTTTTCTTAGAGGCAGCAAGAGTAGGAAGCATGGTGGGCTCTAGAAGCACCATCTTGATGTGGACCCAGAAAGTGCATCCTCTTAACAGAGCAGGGATGATCAACGAAAGCAACTGGATTCCTTCTTGGGATTTTTATTTTCCATTACCCTGACTACAGGCCCCCTTCAGGTTCCAAATGCCCTGGGGAAGGGGGCTATCCTTTGAGTACAGGGAGCCTGCCCTGAAGCTCTAGCCACAGCCCTCAGATAATTCTGGGTCATCACTGTCAGTGAAGGTCCTCATCCAGGTCTCCAGTGCCACACACAGTACTGGCTCTGAGTGGTGCTCAAGAAGGGTTTGCCCTTACCTAATCTCACTTGTCAATAGCAGGCCAGTGTCTTGTGACCCAGCTCTTCCTAAAACTTCCAGCAGAGGGAGCCCACATCTCACAAGTAAAAAGGGCTGGTGCTAACGGTGGGGCCCTAGGAGGGGTCTGAGATTGATCTTCCTTAAACCAGGCACTACTTCAAAGAATAAGACCCCGGGATGGATGTTTGTAGCCACCACTACCTCCCTTCAAGGGAAACCCCCTGTGATGCCCACCACAGGAAGAGAGGCAGTCAGCTCTCTGCTGGGACTGAAGTCAGGGAGAAGCCAGAGTTATCTGCAACCAGGCTGAGCTAACAGTTCCCTGACCCTGTGCCCCACCCCCACCAGCCTGCCAAAAGCCTAGACCGGGGAGAGAAGGTGCAGCCACGGGAACATCCTCTCTGACCTCCAATTTCTTCCCCTTCCTTGAAAAGACAGTTTTGTGGACAAACATCCCACAACCACTACCCAACCTCCCTGCTTCCCAAAACTACAACCCCCAAAGTGGCTTCTCAACCTCTTCGCCCAAATCCTGGAGCCATCCCCTTTGCCTTCTCACTGGGTTCCTGGCAAGGCCAAACAAGGGTGCCAAATGCTAGGGGGGAAATTTTGCATCAAGGTGAGATCTGACTACCTCAATAAGGTCCCAGGCAACCGTGTGACTTTAAGGAGTCACTTGGCCACCTTAAACCTGCTTCTTTATCAGCCCAAATGAGCTAGCTCTTGGCTTATTTATTCCACTGGGCTGTTAAAAGACGAAACAAGATAATGTTTGTAGAAATGGTTTGAGGAAGTATAAAGCATTGCAAACACATAAGGCACACCAGAACTATGGTCTCAGAGCTTGAGCCATAGGGATCAGAACAAGACAGTCTGAAGCCTTTTTCTAAAACTTTCTGGCTGTGTCCCCCAAACATCCAGTGCTAAGGACAGGCTGTCCCCTGCTACTTCTGGCTGGATGGCTGTCCCTGCAGGCCGCTGCCTTCTTTTGCAATAAAATGACCCGAATGCTGCAGGCTTGCAGGTCCATTTCTGATTTCAGTGCAGGTTTATTTCAGTTTTATATTTTATTCCAGGCAAGTGCTTATTACATGGATAGTATTCATGTCTCAATACCTAAAGTCTTGGAGCATGAACAGCCACTAGAATACAGTTCAATAGTAAAAATACAATATGTACAAAATTAGGGTTTTTTGTTTTTTTTTTCCCCACACAGCAGATGTATCCAAACACATAAAAATCTCTACAGTCTGGGGTCGCTACAGTTTATATTTCAGGAAACGGAGACACAGTGACCGAGTCCTCACTGTAAACAAGGGCCACCTCTTTGGGGGTTGGGGACAGGACCCTGGGATGGGGGGAGAAGCAGCTGTTTCGGAGAGTAGGGGTTCTGGTGACCCAACTACACTCCAGGTATTCCCTGCCCTTCTTTGGCCCCCCCCAAGGAACCACCCTTCCCCTTCTCCCCGAGGTAAAGACTCCCAGCCAGTGAGCCACTCTGAACACCAAAGGTTAAGTACAAGCATGAGAGGTAAGGGTGGGTGTGTGTGTGTGTGTGTGTGTCTGTCCCAGGCTGGAAAGGTTAGAGAGGAAAGGGCCAGGCGGTCCCATAGGGTGAGGACAGATGTGGTCCTAACAGCTCTCAGAGGGGAGATGCCCAAAGAAGGGCTGGGAGGTGGCTGCCCACTTGGGCACACAGCATCACAGCGTTCACAAACAACAAAAACAACAGCAACAACACCCATCGTCACCAATCTGGACATAGTCATTCGGCACTAAATTTGGAGGCCCCCGCTTGGGGGGAGGGGATGGGGGAAGAATAGGTGGATGATGAGGTATCTGTGTGGCCCGAAGGCAACTGGCCAACACGGTGGTTTGAACTCTGGAACTGGCCTCAGGATGCAGGGAGAGGTGAAGAGGGGTAGGGTGGGTTCCCCAAAGTGCTCTGACTGCCGGCACCACACTGGTTTCCATTGTCACAAGAACAGTGAAGCCGGCCCCCAGTACCAAGGTATCAGTGGAGGTGGCTGCAGCTGCAGGAAGGCAGGCAGCTTGGGCGGGGAGGGGGGGTGGGCAGTGATTGAGGTTGCTGGGCTGGGGCAGCAGGGTGGAGACCTAATCTTAGGTTGCCCTTTCCCCACCTCAGGAGAGACAAAGAATTATCCCTTGGGAGGTCTCCAAGAGCAGGAAGGAACTGGGAGTTCTCAGGCCTCTAAGGAGTCCTTATTTCAAGAGAGAACATATTTAAGACCTTTGCTGGTCTCCTTTGTGCCCACCAGCAGGGCACTCCAGAGGACCCTGAGTTCTCCCCTCCTGATCCCCTCACCTACCCCCAAAAGTGCAAACTCCAACTCTAGGGACACTAGCTTCCTTCCCCTACACTGAAAGGCCATTGGTGAGTGTCCAGTGGGGAGCTGAATGTGCATGCGTGCGTGTAACTGAGTGTGTCTGACACAAGGCCACTTGTAATAAATATCCACATAAAAAGCCAAAGCAGCCTATACAGGTGAGGACCACAGCACCCCACAGGACAGGGCTCCTCACTTCCCACCCTAAGCTCAGCCCTGTCCTCAACCCAGCTAAGGCCCTTTCCTCACAGAGGGAGGGCCCCCTCAAAAACCTGCCCACTGCAGACACAGGGATCTAGAAAAGGTGCCCCAGGCAGAGCAGCAGCCGCCCCTCTTGCTAACTCCCAGCTTTGGCCTAGCTCCCTTCTCTACAGACCACCAGGGCCTGTTTGGGGAAGGGCTCAGGGCTTTAGCCAAACACCTGCATTTTAACTTCCTGATGTCTCAACATTGTGGCTCCTCAGCTCCTAGAATCAGGATTAGCTGCTGGTCCGTGTCTCCCAGGCTGGAGGAGAGGTGCCCATGCTCCCTTAATCCTTGGGGGAATGTGCTGCAGTGACCAGCAACTGGCAAACCAAGACAGTGAACAGTAGACAGCATCTCTTCACTACCTCTGGAGGTGAAATGCCAAGCCCTAGGACTGGGACAGAGGTCCAGAGCAGTGCTCCTCCCAGGCTAGGCCCAGGCTGCAGAGACAGTTGGAAGGCATGACAGCTAAGCCCCACCTTCTCCAGCCCCAACCTCAGCCTGCCCTCAGAGGCCAACAGCCCAGCAGCAGGGGTTGGGATACCTGGCAACACCTTGGGGTTTGTTTATTGTTGGTAAAGAATTGTTTTAAGTAGTTTCTACTATAACAAATCACAGTGACTGCAAGTGGGTCAGAGGGTCCCAGGCCTGGGCACCCACCTTTCTAGGCAAAACTCCAGACCAGTCACCTCTTGAGATCTGTCACTGGTACTCAGAGCAGGACCCCTCATCATCCCCATCTCCACCCAGCCTTCTGGGCCAAGTGGCTTCTGTTGTTTCCCCTGCTCCCCCACCAAAGGCCTGGGAGAACACTGAGGCTGGAGAGGGGAGACCCGGGTGCTCAGTCACCTCACCAGACACAGTAATAGTAGCAGCAGCAGCACAGGAAGGCGGGCAGGGTAGAGAGAAGCCAGAGAACATGACGCCACTTCGCACTGATTTCAGGGTACAGGATAGGGAGGCAGGAGTGGCAACGGAGCTGGCACCAGGCTGGACAGGTGGCACGTCCACGAGTGTCTTCATCAGTCATTTTATCAAGTCCTGCCTTGCACCCAACTCCCTGGGGGGCCCCTCCCTCCCCTGGCTCAGAGTCTCTGCACCCCCTTCCCCTAGGAGGCCTGGGGGTGGTGTGGGCATAGGCCTGGCTGGAATGTGTGGAGCTGGTGGGTGGGAGAGTGGGGGGGTCAGGTCCCCCTCCCTTCCCCCACTGGGGCCTGAGTGGCCTCGTCCTCAAGCCAGCTTGAGCGTGCTGACTGGGAAGGAGGGCATAGTGACCATTGTCACAGGGTTGAGCACTGTCTGGCCCACCAGCTGGGGGTGGTGTACCACCTGAGCCCCCACAGCTGGCTTTGCCATGACGGTGGCTGGGGGCCCTAGCCCTGCTGTGCCATTCACTTGCTGGTGTGAGAGTGTGTGGGCAATGTGGCTCACTGCCACAGGCTGGCTCACTGCCACGGGCTGTGGGTACAAGGGCAGCTGGGAGCCGAGGTGGGCCACATGGTTGAGGGTAGCAGGGTGCACTGTGATGTGGCCAATGGGGGGTGTGGCAGGTGCCAGCTGCACAGCAGGGCTGGGGGCTGAGGGGGCAATGTGGGCGATATGCTTGCCACCCGGCCCCTGCAGAACATGGTTTACAGTCTGGATGACCGAGGCATGGGTAGTAGCTGTGTGGGCAATGACTGTGGAGCCACCCCCGGCTGTGGCCACCAGATGAGCAGGAGCTGGTACCAGTGTCTGGGCAGGGGTGGCTGGTGGGGGAGGAGGGGCTGGCAGAGGGGTCTTCTGCTGTGGTGGCTGCTGCTGCACAGGCAGATGGGCAGGAGACAGTGCCACTGGGTGAGAGTGAGGGTGTGGGTGGGGGTGGGGAGGCAAAGGTGTTGGGGCAGTGCTAGGGGGAGGCAAGGCAGACTTCAGCAGCTCTGGCTGGGAACGATGGCTCAGCTTAGGTGGGCCCAGGCCTGACCGGTCCTCCTCCATATCCTCGTCTATGTTGTCCTCACCTTCTGCAGGGAACATGGGGCAGGGAGCAGGTCAGGAGGGCTTGGGAAACAAATGGTTGGAGGCAAAGATGCCTGTGGGGAGTTGGGGATATAGTGTGGATGGGGCAGGGGGTGTATTTCTAGCAGGCAAAAATCTAGACAAGAAGCAAAAGCCAAGGGACAAAATCTGTAGTAGGGATAATATCTGAGCGTGGCAGGGAGAGGCTAGGGGTCGGGGCTCACCAGAGGCTGTTGAGGTGGAAGCCTGGTCATCCTCGGGCTGGCCTGTCTGCCGGAGCACACGATCAATCTCTAGCACGTCCATCCACTGGCTCAGCTCGTGCTTGAGCTCGGCTAGCCGCTGCTGGGTGGCAATCTTCTCCCGTGCCAGCCGTTCCATCTCATGCTCATACTCCTTCTCCTTTCTCTTCAGGGACTAGGGGAGCGGGCAGGGACAACAGGACACCATGAGCAGCAGCGGCCCATCAAATCTCAAATCCTGCCCCCTACCAGACAACCCCCAGAGACTAGTGTGTGGCAACCAGGGCAAGGGACAACAGGACACCCAACAGAGGCTGCTGGAGATCACAGCTGCCTCCTGTCCCATGGCTCTCCCCAGTGAGGCCCAGCACCCTGGGCATGGGGGGCTATCAGGTAGGTACATGGAGCCAAGTTAGTCTTGATCCAAATATGAGGTTCTCCCCCACCTCAGGGGAAAAGACTGCCCCATCTCTCTCTCTTCACAACCTTTCTACCTTTCACATCACATCCAAGGCCTCTGCCACCATTCACTCGGTTTCGTTCAGTCACCAATGCCCCTTGCTACCCTCCTGGGAACCTATTCCCCCAAAACCCTCAACGATCCTGCACTTCTCTCCACCTACCCATTCGCCTGTCCCTTTGGTAAGTACATCATCACTGGAAGATGGCCCATTCAACTCTGACAGCATCTGTTCCTCATCTTTTCTCCATGACCTGCCTCCATCTATCTCTTTCCCAGCAGCTGCTGGCTCTGCACCCTCGTCCAACATCCTGGCTACTCCCCCTGGCACCCACCTGCGCTGCCTCTCAGCTATGATGGTGACATACTGCTCCCCATCCAGCACTTACCACAGACTCCCCAGCATGAGCCCCCAACTGCGAAATGTGCCCCACAGTTCAACAAGAAATGAACTTGACAGCACCCACTGACTCTAACTAGGTGCCCCTGGAGAGGTTTCCATCCTTTTCCACAGGTTTCAGGTCAGCTCATCCCACCATGCCAGTGTTGCCCACTTCTCCCAAGAACACAGGGGACTCCCTTATCCACAGTGCCCTCTTCCTAAATCGACAACCTTCTGTTGGTCAGGTGCAAAGCCCTCAGGCAGGCTGCTGCTGAATTGCTGGGTCTCTCACACTGGGGCATCTGTCAAGATTCCCCTCTGACAGGCTCAGCAGGAGCTCCAAAAGGCCAGCTCCCCTCCACACACAAATCCTGACTGATATTTGATAAGCCCAAGTCTTCTACATCTCACAGGTCTCCCTGTGGGCAGCTCTCCTCACCTACACATGTTACACCTGCTGTGTCCACCAGACAGGGCGGCTCCTCTCTGAACCTGCACCTGAGTGCCTGGCTTCTAAGCTTGCCAGTCATGTCCAGGTGCAGAGCCCACAGGTGCTTCTTGGTCCAAACTCCAATTTGTCTTAGTTTTTCCTCTTGAACCCTATCTGCCCTGATGCTCACACTCAGATCTTCCCTCCTTCATCCTGGGGTCTCATGTGCTCCGGCTTCAAGACCACACCTGGCCGCCTCCACTGTCCTTCCTCAGCCTGCTGCCTCATCAGGACAGCCTGCTGCCTCAGAGTGCTTCTTAGCACCTATACCACACACCTGAGCATGAAATGGGAGCCTCAGGCGGCACTTAGTCAAACACTGGTTCCTTTAACCACTGAACTATCTCATATGTTCCGTCTGTCCAGCTCAACACATGCTATCCTTGTACACCCTGTGAGGAAAGGTAAAGACTGCTCTATAGTTGCTTTACACTCCTGACCCTACCCGTGCCCCAGGACATTATACAGCGTGCCACTTCCTGGTGACTGTGCTTGTTCCCACCTCTCTCCTGTCTCTCCTTCCCTGCAAAGGGACTCATAGGGACTTCGAAAACCTCAGCCTCCCCTGCCTAGAGGCAGTTTTGCTATTGTACAGCAGCTTTTCTTGACTGGGCAACACTTTCAATCCCAACCACCTGCTAGGTCCACTGCCCATGCTTTTCCAGCAGCTCCAAACCCTGTATTTCTGACCTCACCAGTGAGAGATGCCTCAGACCATTAGTGCCTGGGACACGTAACCCAGATACAGCCATACCCTGTACTGGCCTTGACACCCCAACACCAGTCTCAGACCACACACAGCTCCCTCCATCGTCCTAATACTGAGTTTAATCTGCTTCTCCCCTTATTTCTATTAGAGGAGGAAAGACCTTCCCTTGCCTTATACACATACACCTGTGTGGCTTCCTATCTGGCTCTGCCCCAGAGAGCTGGATATGACATCAGGTAAGGCAACATCAATGATAGGCTCCTGGTGACTCAGCTTTCACTTGAAGCAGGTGGCTGGGGGCTGGAAGCGCCATCCTGAGCTCTACCCACTTTCGGTGAGCTACACTTCTGGGCCAGGGGGAGAGAGTTCCAGGGGCCAATATCTCTTCTCACCTAGTCCAGTTCCCCATAGTCCTACAGGAGAGTTCCCACACAGGCTTAACTTTAGTGCACACTGCTTTGGTTTTTGTGTGTGTGTGTGTGTGTGTGTGTGGTGCTGGAGTTCAACCCAGGGCCTCACACATGCTAGACACACACTTTTCTCACTGACCAATACCCCTAGCCCACCTGAGTGTGTGCCTACTTTTCCTGTATCTGGCCACTGTATTGGGGCTTTCTTCAAGTCCTTTACCACTTCCAAGCAAGGTTATACAGTCCTGCTGGGGACTGCTGCCTTCCCACACCCTCCTTCTCTCAACTCATCACCAACACCTTCAGTCTGCACTGCCCCACTGCTCCCTTCAGCACTAACTTTTGACTCTCACCTAATGCTTGCTGTTCTCTATTTCTGCCAACCAACTTTTACTTTAAAAAATACATCTTCCCTCCTGCTAGAGAAACTCTGACCTGCATTGGGGTCTCTGTCCTCCACTTTGCCTCATTTAGCCTAATTTACCCTATAGATTGCATTTTGAAAATTCTTTCCCCAGCAACAACTTCTCTTACTCCCCAAAACAGAATTTTTTTTTTCTCCTATGTAGCCCAGGCTGGCTTCAAACTCACGGTGATCCTTTTATCTCAGCCACCTGAGTGCTGGGATTACAGGTGTGCACCATCACACCTGTCTCCAACACCCCTCTCCCTACTGCGCTCTCCTGGGACAGTCCTCTGCATGTTCCATGTTAACAATCTGCCATTAGACCAAACCCAGGAGGGCAGAAGCCTACACTTTCTTTCCTCTCCACTGTATCTATCCTCAGAAGCGGACATAGAGCCTAGCTAAATTACTTGAAAGAAGAAACCAACGAGTGATGGTAAGTTGAGGGTTTCAAGTCTTAAAGTTTTGTGCTATTCTGCTTCCATTACCAGCACCCAAACAAGCATTCCTTCCGGACACCCTGAGATTGTTTTCATTCCCTACTCAGCTCGCCTGCCCTAAGGAGCTTCACTCTGCTGCTCCTCCTGAATCTATTTCTGATTTATTTTCAAATCCACATGTTACACAAGGATCCTCTCCCCAAGCATGCAACTATAAAGAGGAACCTGCTATTCCATCATACTTCTCAATAATTCCTAGTAGTAAGTTAATGTTTAGGCTATTGTAAATTACTTGTACGAACAACTGTAATCATTATAACACATCTATGGCACTATTCTTCCTATTTAGCATTATCACACACAAGAGAAAACTAACATTCACTAAAAAATGTCACAGCATATCCACAGGGATTTGTTAAACAGGCTGCGCGGCTAAAGTTAAGAAAATTACACCTAAGCCTAAATGCTACAAGAATATCCTGAAAATCAGACGTCTGCCCTTTATACCTGGCCTCGGCGGGACCCTCCGCAACCCGAGCCCGGGTCACGGGGACGCAAACCAGGCCCCGCCCCTCCCAGAGCACACGCGCATCCACGCGGACCGGCTTTGCTGCGTCACTCGCCGCTGGCCGCACCCTCCCGTCTGCGAGCCCAGGAAGCCCGCCCCTCTCCCGCCTGAGCCAATCCGCGCACCCGGCCCCGCCCCTCCAGGCTGCCGGGAAGCGACTTGGAGGCGTGCCAGCCCCTACTGGCCCTGGAGGGCGGGCAGAAAGGCGTGCGTTTGTCGGAGACGAGGAGGGAGTCGGCGCGGCTGAACTGCACCTCCGTCTGCCTGCAAGTCAGGCTCCGGTTACTTTGAGACTGTGACCTGGCTGTCGAAACCGGGGGGTGTAGCAGCACACCGTGGGGCTGTCTTTACCACCTCTCCCCCGGGGGCTGTGACGCCGACCAGTCCCCCAAGGCTTCTCTAGTGGGCCGAGAGGGGCAACCTGCCGAAGCTCAACCCGCCCAGGGCGGCTGGGAGCCCTAAGTCCCTCCCAGTCTCCCAACGGCTCCCCGTCGCCGCGGAAGCCGAGCGTGACCGCCCGCCCCATCCCCCACGGCCTCCCTGGCACGCGGAACCCTCCGCGGTTTCCAGGGAAACCGAAACTCCGGCCGTCATGGCAACTGTCTTATCTGGCAACCCGCAATCTGCAAAACGGAGCCAGTGCCCAAAGGGAGGAGACACTACCAGGTGGATTCCCTAAAAAAGGGGGCCCCCTTTAATCAACCCAGGCGGAAGGAAAGCGTGATGTTTTAAATTTCAGTAACCCTGACGCTGTCACACTGTCGCATTCCCCAACTCCCAAATTCAGAGTCACAGCGAGTTAATGCGCTCGCCGAAAAAGTAGGGGGCTTAACCTGCGCCCGGCAGGGTGGACGCGAAGCCACACCCAAAATCCCCCCCACTAGCCACAGGGGCCAAATCCGGTTCCCGCCCAGGCACTGTGGGCGGGAGGCGCCGGGCGCGCCCGCACTCTTCTCACCCGCTGAGTGCTAACATGGGCAAAGGGGAGTCGGGCGTCGGGCGTCGGGGTTGCCCTGAACCTACAGCACGAGCCTTGGCGTCTCCCAGGCGGGAGCAGGGGCCGCGTGGACGCGCCATGCTGGGGAGGGGAGGGGAGGACAGGACAAACCAGCCAAGCGCCGCCGCCGCCCTGCCGCGCACGCGCATCCTTCCGCCCGCCCCCTCCTGGGCTGGGAGCCCCGTTGACGTCAGCCAGGGCCATGTGCTCAGCGCCCGCGTGGAGGCGGGCGGGGGAGCCGGCGAGCGCGGGAGGGCGGGGTGGAGCCGGGAGGAAGCGAGCGCTGCGGCCGTCGCGGCACCGCCCTCCCCTGCTTCCCTCCCCCATACCTGGATGTACCGCAGCGCCGTCCGCAGCACGCTCAGATTCGAGGTCTTCTTGTCGTCCACATTGGGGATATTGCGCTTCAGGGTCTCAAAGCATTCTTTTAGATGGGCCCTCCTGGGGAGAGGGAGTGAGCGCTGGTCAGCCAGCGTCCAAGAAGGCAGGAACTGGCAGTAGGGAGGGAAGGACCAAGGGGAGCTCTGAGGGTTCAAGGGAGCACGTCCCAGCAGCAGGCGGGTGGGCCCATAGTCACACACGCACGCACACACACCTGTTTTTCTCCAATTTGTTGTGGACTTCTCTGGTTCCGATCCTGAAACCCAGATAGACAGGAGGCTCAGGGAGGAGGGCCCGATTAGGCGGCCTTCCTGATCCCCACTGCCACCCCCACCCCAATGTCACAGGCTTTTAGTCTCCAGCATTCTGTTTGTGAAAGCAGCAATAGGAGGTGTTTGCTCTGTGCAAAGCCACATTCACCCCCTGCAGGGCACATCTCTGCTAAATAATCCACAACCCCTGTATCCCTCCATCCCATGTGACCAATTGTAGGGAGACAGGGGTGACCTGGGGACTCAGAAGCCCCCTACCCAATACTCTGCCCAAAGACCTGGAAATGTGGTAAGCACACTAGCCTTGGGGGGGGGTCAGAGGTCACGAAGCCTGAAGACAGACAGCAATGGCCATTCATTCCCAGAACAGAAATAGGCACCTTGAGAACTTGTCCAAATAGAAGAGGCGCTACTGGGTTGGGCAGGACATGCCTAGAAGGGCTAGCTATGTGGGGGACCTGCTCTTGCACACACAGCCCAGGGTGTAGACAGTTCTCTCCATCCCACCAGCCCCAACTCTGCCACATCCCACTCACCCCCCGGGCCTCTTCTTCTGTTCGCTGGATTTGACTTCTTCAGCTGGTGCCAACT
>PVJO010003871.1:95188-116962 GCA_004026905.1 Hystrix cristata
TGGTGGGGGTGCTGGGGGAGACAGAGGCAGGGGTGGTGCCTCAATTCGGGGTTCTTCCACGGGCAGAGCATGTGCCAGCCTGGCCTTCTTCTGCTCCTGCTCCCGTTCCCTCTCCAAGCGAAGTCGCTCCTGCTCCTCTATACAGAGAGAATACAAGGGCGGTCTCAGGGGGGCCAACAATCCTAGGCCTTTGCTTTACCTTCTCCAACCCTAAGCCATCCTCTGACCCTAACCCAGTCAGTGCTGAGTGACACCCCTGCCCACCCTGATAGCACACATATACAACTGTGTCCAGCCAGACACTAGGTAAATTCACACACCAGAAACAGTAGTGAACTAAGAAAGCAGGCCTGGTCCCTGCCAGTGGGGAGCTCACAGCCTGAGGCCGGGTAGAACAGAACACACCAGGGGACCACAGGCCAGGCTGGAGGAAGGATAGGGGGCCACAGAAAGGCAGAGCCGCTGAATGTGATGTTGCACACCTGTAATACCAGCACTCAGGAGGCTGAGGCAGGAGGATCACCATGAGTTCAAGGCCAGCCTGGGCTACAAAGTGAGTTTGAGGCCAGCCTGGACCACAGGGCAAGACCCTCCCTCAAAAAAACCAGCCAACCAACCAAACAAACAAAAAAACAAGAAAAAGAAAGAAAGCAAGAGTAATGAGAGGATGCTGCAGACCTGGCAACCTATAGCTTGAGGGGAGGAGGTTGATGCACAGGAGTCATGAGGAAGGGGGCTGAGGAGCCCAGGACAGATAAGGAGGCTAGAGAGCTGGACAGAGGCCAGACCCTGAGAGAGTGCTGAGGCCACCATATGAGAACAGAGGGGAGTGCTGACAGGTCAGAGCTTCTATGGAAGGCCTTCTACAATAGTTACCAAGCACCTTCTAAAGGGCAGGTAGTGCCTTCATTTCACAGATGCAATAAATGAGCTCAGAGAGCCAAAGTGATTTATTGAGAGTCACACAGCAAATGTCTTGACACCTAGCCAAATGCTCTGTACTTGCTATGTGTGTCTTCTCACATATATTAACACACCCTGGATCCTCACAAGAGCCCCATGTCATAGGCAGGATAGGGACATCACCTTCACTTCATGAGGACATAGCCGAGAACTTCTTGACTCCCTGACTAGGTCTTACAGCCTCTGATTTCTTCGGGGATCACTCAACAAACACATTGCCACTGCTCATGTTGGAATTAATCTCCCCCCCAATTCCCAACACCACTAGTGGCAAAAACCAGAAAGAAGGAGGCAGGTTGGGTTCTTCAGAAGAAACCATGCAAAGCCATGGACTCAGGCCACCTTCACCCATCACTTCCTTCAGTATCTCTGCTGAAAGCCCAGCAGAAAAGTGAGGGCCTCTCATCCAGAGTTCCCTCCTCACCCGCCCCCACCTCTGAAGACCTGGATCACTCCCAGGCTAGGAAGAGCTGGACAACCAGCCCTCTGCTCCTGCCCCCATCCACGCAGCTGACAGCACTGGCCAGTGGCCACGCCCCCCCAAGCACACCACTCCACTGGGGCAAGTCCTCCCTAGGGAGGAGGGGAGTGAGCCCCCCCACAGTCTTCCTGGCTCAGCAGCCCCCTCTCTGGCCAATCAAAAGCTCCACAGCAGGAAGGGCCTGCTCCTAGCCCCTCCCCAGGTGGGGGAAGAGGCAAAGGAGGAAGTCTTGAGGGGAAGTGCTCAGAGGTTTCCCAGCAGTCAGAGCTCAGGGCTGCCAGTCAGTGGGCCTCTTCCTATCTTCCCTGCCCTTCAGGAAAAGGAGCTGCCAGGTGAGCACAGCCCTGCTCCAATGAGGGGAGACCTTGCTCTTCCAGGCCTCTCCTAGCCAGCACTGGTTTATGTTACAGCACCAGAGAAAACCAGCTTGCTGCTCTGCAGCTTCCCCCAAACCACTGGCAAAGAAGCCTGCTGAGTTCCAGCCAGGGGAACTCTCAAGCTTAGCCCCGTCTACTGCCAGTCCACTGCCAGTCCACCAGTCCGTTCCCCCAGGACAAGGCCCAACACAGCTCCCACCTCCACTCCTTTGACTTACAAACTTTCCTTGCCTTGGGGCAAATGCTCCACAGGCAGAACCAAACTGACCCCACTTTTTTTTTTTTTTTTTTTGGGTATCGGGAATCGAACTCAGGGCCTCATGCTTGCGAGGCAAACACTCTAACCACTGAGCTAAATCCCCAGCCCTGACCCTACATTTTAAAGCCAGTCTAAAGCTCACCTAGGAGATGGCAGACTTCCCTCTTACCCTGTCTTCCAGAGAGCCAGACAGGTGTACCTTACAGGTACCAGAAAGGACTCAAGTGAATGGCTAAGCTCTACCATACCTGGATCAGCAGGATAAACCTTGAGAAGGCTGCCCTAGGCCACAGCTAGCTCACAGAGCTTCCTGCCCCTTCCCCCCAGCTCTGACTCATTTCCCACACCATGGGGACCCTCTCCAGTGCACTGGAAGGGGAAGCACACTGGTGGTGGCTTGGGCCTCCTTCAGGAGCAATCTGTGTTGAGGCTCTTTAAAAGAATATTCTGCATACTCACAGGTACACACACACACACTCACATACAGGCACACGCATACTCCCTTAGCTCTAACCAGATACTGCCCCCAAAGAATTCAGCACGGCCTTCTGGGTATTCCAGGGCCCATGGCTCCAACCCAGTCACAGCCCTGGCATTGTGAGACCTGTAACCTTTCCAAGGTTCTGTGGCCTAGCAACTCAGCAGGCACAGGATTGGTGGTTGAGGGGTCCATACTGGGTGGCCCCAAAAGTGCACAAAACTCTCAACTCTCCCCATCTACATGTATACCAAGAAGCTTTGCATATAAGGCAGATGCAGGGCAGGATGTGGTCAGGGCACCTGGATAATCTGGCCAGCTCTCTTCAGTTAAAGTAGAGTCCAGTTCAAGTCACCTCCATGAATGCTGGCTGGGCTTAGGTCAGGTCTTCCTGTTGAGGACCATAATGGCCTTATCCTTTTTTCCTTTCTCTTTCTCATACATGTTCATATGCACACACATTCTCAGGTTCATTATGTAAGAAAACTGTCTGGTCTACGACAGGAAACCTGCCCTTAAGGTTGAAAGGGAAAATGGACAAGAAGATTCCTGTTTAGCGCTGGTCATCAAGTAAATAGCCTAGGAGGGCAGTTCTGGCCAGCGGGTTTACTTCCCATCCTCGTTACTCCCATTCTTCCTGTTCCAGGTGAGAGGATGGAACATCAAGGGAGAAAAGAAAGTGAATCCTGAAGATTAAATTGCTGGGAACGGGTCTGGTCATCTGTATACATGAATTACTGGAGTAGATTTTGGCTTTGCAGCACCCACTCATCCCCTAAAATCCCCCGACCCAGCACCAAGAAGCCCACTGAGCAGCTGAACTTGGCCATCCCCAGTTCTCACCACCTGGGAAGAGGGGCAGAGTTCTACAACTTCTTAGGAGAGGAGTTATCCCCAGTTTCTGGGCAGAACTGCATACATCATCCCTTCCATCTTGTAGTAGATCTGGGCTTGCTGAATTGGGCAAGGGTGGGAGGCATGACAGTGGGGATCTTCTCCCATTCCCAGGGTGGTCATACAGCCTTCAGGGAAGGTGAGGGTGAAAGGATCGAGGGCTCCTGGGAGGCAAGAGGAGAGTCAGTCTTGTTCACCTAGAACATGGTGCCTGGGATACGGCTGGGACACACCTGGCACTTTTTAATTGTGTTGATGGTGGCAGCAGGTGACTTAGTCTCTCCAAACCTTGTGCACAGTCCTCCCTCCACCGCTGGGACATTCTGGGTCACTACAAGCACTGTCCACTGATTGACCCTGCTCTGGACCCCAAAGGCAAGGGGGGAGGGGCATGTGGGCAGATGTCTCGGCCCATTATTCTGTAAAACCCAACCATCTAGGTCTCAAATATCTCCAGTGACTCTTGACCTTGAGAGGCTAGTTGGTCGGTTCTACTGGGCCTGCGGACTGCAGCTCCCGCCCTTGCCGACCGTGCTCCACTCCAGTCCACTCCTCCCCGCCCGCCGCGGCAGCAGCCGCACAAGCTGCAGGCGTGCGCGCGCGTGCGCGCGCGCACGCACATAACACACACTACTACCTCCTGCATGACTCATCATTGAAGCAACAATAGGCAGAGAGAAAGGGAAGGAGGACGAAGCACACTCTATCACAACGACCCGGCAGAGGGTTTCTGGAGGAACTAGGAGAGCACAAGAGTCCACGGAAACTGCATACACACTGGTCCAAGGCCGGGACCCTCGCAGCAGACGGGAAAGCAGAGATCTTTCCCCTCAGTCCTCCTTTTTGCAGCACCCTGAAGCTAGGGACCACCACCAAGGGCGAATGGGGACAGGAGGCATTGAAATGTTTGTCTTTTCTTCTCCCTGTTGAGGGAGCGCCAAACTTTGACCCTTCTCAGCCTGGTGCATTTCACAGTGTGACAGGGGACAAAGCTATGAGGGCCTGGTGAGAATGTTTTGGGGGGTCAGTGGGAGGACGTAAACTCTAAATGTCCTGTCACCCTGAGAGTCTGAGGGTTTCTCTCGCCTCTGGATTAAATACAGGAGCTTCGGCGAGAACCGAAAGGAGAGCGCAGCTCCTTCTTCCCTGGGCAAAGGCGCTCCCCGGGAGATGCCCAGCGGCCCAGGCCCAACCCCGCGCGAGGCCCCTCGCCAGCCCCGCCCAGACCCCGCCTCCGGTCAAACACCAGGCAGCAAGGAGGGGCCCGGCCGCGCCGTCCCCGGCGGGAGTGTCCCCCGTGCACGTGGTCGGGGGCGGAGCCCGTCCACGTCACCACCCGGTGTAACCAACGGGCTTGGAACGCAGGCACACGCAACATTCCAGCCCAGAGCGGGTTTGGAACGCGCAGACACGCCACATTCCACACCCGCTAAAGCGGGGCGCTGGGAGGGGGTCCCCGGGGGCTGCCCCCAGCGACCCACGGGCCGTTTCGCAGACACCTAATCTGCCCGGCTTTCACCCAAACCCCTGACGCGCGACCCAGCCCAGCTCTGGGAGGCGGGGCCAGGCGGGGCTGGCCAGGATCATAAGACACGCGATGTCATTTCATTCTGCAAAGGCCGCCTCCGCCCCAAGCGGCGCGTAGACCTGCCGGGAGCGCCCCCCACACCCTCCCACCGGGGCAAGGGAAGCCGGAGAGCTGTTTGGTGTAGAGTAATCCCCACCCCCACTTTGTTACACACACACACACGCCCACTCGTGTGCTGTACACAAGTCCATGTACACGTCCGTGCATCTGCTCTCCCCGAGGCACCCATCACACATCCCCCGTGCACACAGGCACGCACACGCGGGTCTGCTACCCCCACGCAACACCATCCTTCACCCCACCCCCCGGCTCACATCTTTAGAGCTACCGAGGGCGCCGCCGGCCCACGCGAAAGGAGTCCCCCGTGGAAGGTGCACAGGAGTGCTAAGCAACTGGGGTTGTGCCCGCAGGAGCCGGGTCCCTCGCTGCATGTTAATGAATTCATTAATTATTTTAACTGCCCACATCACTCCTCCCGGGCGGCGGCTCTTTCGGAGAGCTATGCACAGCCCGGCTCTCGGGCCGCCGGGGAGGGGGGCCTGCCTGAGGTCTTGCGTGGGCTCGGGGGCCGAGGTCACTCGCCTCCCCTTCCCCCGTGCCCCAGGGGCCCAGCCCGGCCGCTCACCACGTGCTCTCTGTTGTTGCTGCGCTTGCCATTCCAGGAAGCGGGCCGCCTCCAGTAGCGTCTCTATGCTCATCGCGCCGAGAGCGGCCGGGGGCGCGCCGGGGCCGAGGCTGCGGCCCGCGAGCCAGGCACAGGTCAGGCTGGCGGGCGGGCAGGAGGGAGGGATCACCTCCGGGGGGCGACAGGGCTGGGCGGCGCAGCGCACTCCACAGGAAAGAACGGGGGGAGCACCAGGAGAAAAATCAATGTCTCCCAAAATATTTGCAAAATATAAATTTGCAAATTAAAAAAATTAATGCAAAAAAAAAGGCGGCACTGCCTCCCTCCTTCCCCTCCCTCTCTTCCTCTCTTCTGATGCCTCACACCCCGCGGCCCCCAAGAGTCCCGCCGACAAGAAAGGGCTTTGCAACAAGATGGCGAGGAGGCACCGACACACACAACAAGGGAAGGAGCCGTGCTGCCCCCGGCCGCCGCCCCCGCTACTACACCGGGGCCGCAGCCAAAGCCCGGACCGGAGCCCCCGCCCGCAGGGCCGCGGCGTCTGGAGAAGGGAGGGGCGGGGTCGCGCGCGGGCTGGCCCCGCCCACTACAGGCGGTATGCGCGCGCGCGCGCGCACACACGTGGCCTGGGTGGGGGTGGGAGAGGATGAAGCCAGGCTTGCTAGCTGTGTTTCCGCTTTCCCGCCTCGCCCCGCCCCGTTTGCAAGTCACTAGTTGAGCGAGGGGTGCATGCTCAGGTCATTCAAGACAAAAATCTGTCCTGCAGGAGGGAAGGAAGGGTCGAAAATTCAAGACAATTTAAGTTAGCTCAGATAAGGATATTCCAGGTCAGGAAACTTCAGGATACCAGAGACTGGCTTGACTCCTAGGTCTCCGTTCCCCGCCCACCCGCGACCTAAATCCTGCAACCACCCAGCTGTCGCAATTCCCCCGGGATCCGCCCCAGGGCGGAGCCGACGGCAGTAGGCTGCCAAAGAGCAGGCGAAGGCAGTGGAGTGGCACTCCGGATCCGCGTTTTGTTTCCGTTCCTCCCCCCGCAGTGCGTTCGCATCCTATTAGGCTACGTCACCGGGCTGCGGGCCAATGGACGGGCAGGACAACACGGCATGGAGCGGCTCCACATGGACACCCCGCGCCGCCAGCCTTCTGTTTAAAGGGCTAGTGTCTGCAGGGTCATGTTAGCGGGTTCGGACGGGGCCACTGGGTGAACATAGGGTGAGACACCTAAAGGGGAATCCCGCAGTCGTGCCGTAGCCTGCCCCCTACTTTTCACCATCCTCTCATTTAAAACCACATCTTTCTCTTTCCTACCCCTAAATTCTTGTCTTTGTTCACTCGTGTCTGATATGGGTGGAGACTCCGACTGTGCCAGCCCAGAGGCCACCCTTCGCTCTGGGGCTGGGGCGGGGGAGGTCGAGGCGAAGCGTCCCCAGCCCAGGCCAAGGGGGCGTGGCCCACGCCGGGAACGACAACGTGGAGGGCGGAAGCCGGGCCTTCCCGGTGGCTGGGCGACCGAAGCCGCGGGCGGGGCACGGGGCGGGATCGCTGCGTCGGGCTGTAACCGAGCTCTCCCCGGGGCACGCCCGCCCGCCTCTTCCGGGCCCTAGTGTTTAGAAACGTCAGGCGCACAAGAAAGTTAGACCTTTGAGGTCAGCCTGCCCAGATCCTCTTACTTTGCTTATAAGGAAACTGAAGCTCAGAGACAGGAAGGGACTTGTCTAAGATCATTCAGTATTCCCGCTGCTCTTTGCCCCTTGAAGAGGAGCTTTTATCTCTGACCCTAGGGCAACTCTTTGATGTCAGTTCTGAGGCATAACCCCCCCCCCAATTAGAAGAAAATCCAAGGAGGAACATCAAACTGCCGGGCGGGAAGGGGTCTGACCACTTGACACATTATGATTTGGGGCAACAAAAATTGCCTGAAACCCAACACTGCTGTTTTGCTTTTTTGCTGGAGGCCACACCATCACCACTGGTAACGCTGGCAGCGACACATACAGGCTGACCGAAAGCATATTTTGGGGCACCCTAGAGCATATCCAGTTCTGCAGTCACAGCGCTAGCCATAGAACCCTCCATTTACGGACACATTTTCTTTGGTTAACCCTGACAGTGGGGCGATGTAAGTGGTTTCTGGATCCTGGAACCTGGGCTTCACCATTACACAATGCCATGAGGACGACTCAGGCCATCCTGCCAGTTCATTCCATGCAAGCTGCTTGGGATGTGCACGCCCATTTCAGGGATGAGCTGGAGAAATCAGGAGCATAGAGATCCCGTACAAACGAAAGCTGGCTGGCTTTGCTGCTTTCCTTTTGAGGGCATCATAGTACATCCTAGGCAAAGAAAACCTGCACAAAAGATCCTAAGAATCAAAAACCTCACAAACAGGGCATCTGATCTTGACATATATAATGTCCTAGCTTCTGGAGCTGTGCAGGAAGAAACAAATGTCTGGGTGCCATTGACTTAGCTTATGACAGTAGAGCAAAGGGAGATTAGAACATAATAGCCTAGTTCTCCATGGGAAGAGGTCTTCCTAAGAAGGCGAGAGGGGTGCAGATCCTGACATTGCTCCCTTTGTCTGCCACGTGTTTCCCGGTGTGGTTGGGCCTGGCCCATGCTGCACAGGAGAAAATAGGAAACTTAAAGGCAATATATAGGCATAGGGACTGGGAAGTTAAGCGGTATGTATGTAAGTTCTCATAGCTAAATTCTCATTTTGGTTTTGTTTTTTTTTTTTTTTTTTTGGGTGCTGGGAATCGAACTCAGGGCCTTGTGCTTGCAAGGCAAGCTCTCTAATTACTGAGCTAAATCCCCAGCCCCAAATTCTCATTTTGCTTGGGGTCAGCACCACAGAATTCAGCTTAGAGAGCTATATGCAGCCTGTCCCTGCCTTCCTGAGATGGTCATGGCACCCATACAGCCCTGGAGTTTCTTCTAGAAGTTGAAATCCAATTTTCCTGACCCTTCTTGTTAGGGGCCAGCTGTATACCATTAAATAGGCACCTCTCTGAAAAGCAGTATTCCAAAGACATATTTTCCTTCAGGGGTGAGGAAGCAGGAGAGAAAAGTGGGGTGTGCTGGGTGTGGTGGCGCACACCTGTAATCCTAGATCTTGGAAGGCTGAGGAAGGAGGATTGCCTCAAGTTTGAGACCAGCCTGGGCTACCCAGTGAGACCATTTCCAAAAAAGGGGGGAAGGGGTGAACACAGATTTGAATGCTGGCCTCTCCCTTGTTCCCAATACTCCATCTGCTCCAGAGCTTAGTGGAGATGCTTGCTATTTAAAACAAACAGCCTTACTGGCTTCACATGATCATTTGTTTATTTGGGTCATATGGGGACAGCAGCCAGGGGACGCTATGCAAAGGCAAAGGTTTAAAAAGGAGGCCTTTGCTGGGCCCATGGTTTCTAATAGGAACTGAAAATGGCCAAACATAATTTTTCATCAGTCAAGGTCTCCCTCAGTTCAGGAATGGACAGTGGGAGTGGGAGACTTCTACTGGGGGGCATAAAAGTCAAAGGTAGTGAATATGGCTGTTTAACATTTAGCCCCAGCTTCCTGTCCCAAGGTGGTGGAGCCAGCGTAGAAACTGGCAAGAGTTTTCACTCAAGGGAAAGAGCTTTTTTGGTGTTTGGGGCTGATCCCAGTGCCAGCCATTTCCATGCAGTTAAGTCTCTGCGTGGCTTCTCTGTGCATAGGGCTACTGGGACAGGAGGAAACCTAAGTCATCTAGCTCTGTGCACTTTCTCAAAGGAGGATTTCTATTTTTGGCCTTCTTCCTTGTACCCCAATACTCAGCTCAAATATGCCGAGCTGGATAATTTCCTCACCGAGTCTTCCTACCTTTCCCCTACTCACCCCAATAAAGTGCTACGTATACAGCTCCAAGAGCTGGCTTTCCTCTAGATCCCAGATGTCCCAACCCTTCAGGCCTGACTTCTCATCTTTTGATAGTGGCTTTTGGGAGCTTTTCACCCATCATAATTAAACAAGACTGAAGGGAGATGGTCAGCAGTGGGGTGAAGAGGAAGGGACAGGAATAAAAGTTAAGAGACAGAAGACTGCTACACTCAGGGACACACCAAGCAACATTCATTTAGCAAATATTTATTGCACGCCTAACATGTATCGGGCTAGGTACCCTAGTAGTCAAGGCCAAGAGACCTCTGGTAAGCCAGAGTGGAGTAAAAAGGTCACAGGACAGAATTCATCCCCATAGGCACACCGGGAAAGGTTAATTTTGCTCTCTACCAACATGCTGGATGTAGAACAAGAGATGATATGACTATACTACACCCAATAAAGACAATGACATACTCATTTTAGTTCCCAGATTATCTTACTTCTCTAAGAGCAGGTAGAAATTAAGTGGGTTTAAGGGTGGGATTAGCCAATTGAACCTGACTCCCTACAAAACCAGTAAACATGAGTAGGATTGTGAATTTCGGTGACAGGGGTGTACGCTACAGGGCATCTACCCAATCATTAGTGAAGTGAGCTCCCCAGAGCCAGAAGTCCCGCAGGAATCTTCACCTCCGCATACCCCACTGGTAAGAGGACCCCTCTGTATAAGTACCGCACACTAACTGATTGAGCCACTGGAGCTCCAAGAGGACCCCTCTGGAACCCATCAAACAGGTATGATCAGGTTTCCCCTTGCCAGGAAGGTAACTTTCCCCTCTTCATTGTCTCACAAAATGTCAAAACTGGAAGAGTTGAGATCACCCAGTCTGACCTCCCAAGAGAAGGTGTTTCGTGGAAGCTCACCAAGCTGTAAAGCTGAGAAATGGCCTGGTCCTCTTGTGTGAGCCAGTCCAGCTTGGGGAAAAGAAGTTGGTGTGGGGTCCAAAGTCCCTGAAAGCCTCACAGAAATGGGTAAGATGGCGAGTGAGCTCCTCCCCTCCTAGTTAGACATGAATAATCATTAACTTTGCGGTGCTCCATAAACAAGCTTAGTTAATGAGCTTGGAATCTAGGAGCTAGGTGACCTCAGAGGACACTGCCTTGCCTCAGGCCACTGTGAGGAGTTGCGAGGCTCTAACAGGGCCTGGGAAGGGGGCCATTCCTCACTTCTGCTTATGTCTGGCCTGAAAAGGTGACTGGGGGAAAGGGACAAATTTTTATCCAGGCACCCACCCTGGGTGGGTGTGGACACTGAGTAATAAAGAAAAAATGCAGTTCAGAAGCAAAAGGGGAGGAGCCACATACTCTGAGCTTTTCTGAGAAACCAAAGGCCCTCAGAGAGGTGAGCCAAGCTATGCAGAGGTGGGGGCTGTGAAATGCCAGTGGATCAGAAATTTGAGTGGAGGAAGATGATCCAGCAGAAAGGCACAGGGGAAGGATGAGGGCTTCAGACATTCCTTTGAAGGAAGAAAGAGGTGGCTTCATGAGAGTAAATTAATTCAGGTCAAGGGAGTGGGGCCGGGCAGTTATGAGTAAAGAGAGGCGGAGTCATGGAGTGTGAGTCCAGAGCCAGCTGGATCATACTCGGGGTGGGGGTGTGAGTGGAGATGTCAGTGATAGGAAAGGCCCCTCCCAAGGCAGATGGCTGGAATGCAGTCAGCGCCCCAAGGAAAGGACTAAGGATTAAGAACTACTGCCCAGTAACCCCAGCTCACACCTAAAAGCCAGGCTGTAGGAGTGGTTCTCTAAAACCACACATTGGCTGCCTAGGCTAGTCACTGATGCTGTCTCAGGGGAGCTGGTGAGGTCCAGGCAGCAGGCTCCAGAGTCAGGGCTCAGCTTCACATGCACTAGCACATCCATGACTGCAGCCCCAGGGCCTGCTGGGAGAGTCTCTACTGGACACCGCTGGGGACACTCTGCAGAGGCTAAGTCAGGTGCTACACACCAGGTTGTGTTTCTCCTCCCACTTCCAGACTAGTGACTGGGAGAGTATGTATATCCAACCCCTTGTTTGTCCTTGTTCCTGTCCCCATCAGAGATACCTTGGGTGGGAGCACTGATGCTTACCAGCCATCTCCCTGAAGTTACTCTGGATAACTCTGAACTACTGGTTAAACCAAGGTCCTCAAACCTCACATCATCCATGGATGATTCCTTAGTGAAGTCCAGTGCTGAATGAAAAAAAAAAAAAAAAAAAAAAAAAAAAAAAAAAAAAAAAAAAAAAAAAAAAAAAAAAAAAAAAAAAAAAAAAAAAAAAAAAAAAAAAAAAAAAAAAAAAGCCCTACAAGAAAGCATTTTTCTACTCTAGGGTGGTAAGAGTTTTCTACCCATAAAAGCAAACAAAGAAAATATATAGCGTGATAGATTTGATTACCTAGAGAAGCCCCAAACTGTTAAAAACATTTCATAAAAAAATGAGGAAAAGGAAAAAAGATAAAATGGAGGAAGACTTGACAAAATGTGTCCTTGTAGTGCAGCAGGAAAAAGAACACTTGGGTAGAAAAATGGACGCACAACATAAATCTAAAATTTATAAAACAATAAATATATGAATATATAGATATAAATATATGGAAAAGTTTCACCTTGCTAGTACCATAATAAAATTCAATGGAATAATTTCTTACTCACCAATTAATAAAGAATTTTTAAAAATTAGCCTCATAGCACTATCAAAGTTGTGGTAAAAACAAAAACTCATGGAAATGTAAACTAGCACGGCATTTTTAGTGAGCAAACTGGCAATATGTAGTAAGAACCTTAAGAATATCCTCCACCTCAGTAATTCTTATACAAATTTATGCATAGGTTTTATACAAACTTTATACCAAAGTGTTATTTAAAACAGTGAAAACCTTTTTGGCAGGTCTAAATTTCCAGGTAGGAACAATCGGCTTAGTGAGGCAATGCTCACAATACACTTACAATATATTATGGCACATAAAGAAAATAGGGTCATTAATATATGAAAATATTAACAGTGGTTGTCTTTTGGGCAGTGTAATCACTGGTAATTTTTATTTTCACATGTTTTTTCAACCAGGTATTAGTTTTATAATCAGAAAAAGTTATCACAATATATTGTGAAATGAAAAAGATTAGAAAAGGCCCCACATTTGCTGTTTAAAAAATATATACATATAAAAATACTAAAACACAACAAAATGTAAAATAATTTGAGTACTGAAATTACAGGTTTTTATTTATTTTTTGGCTTTTTGAGACAGAGTCTCACTCTGTAGTTCAGGCTAGCCTTGAACTCGAGGTGATCCTTCTTCCTCAGTCTCCCGAGTGGTGGGATTGCAGGTGTGAGCCACCACACCAGGCTACTTAATGTTTACTACTTAAAAATGTTTACTTATTGTGTTACTTTTACTTTGTAAAATGAAGTGGTTAGAGAGAAGAGGTTGGCCTGTACTTTATCGGGAAGGGCTGCCCATTCTTTAAGATCTCATGGTGCTCGATCTCAATTCTACCTGTGTCTACAGCTCTATTTCACATCCCTACTCTTTGTTCTAAAAGCTTCCACAAAGCAAGTTTCTTTACCTTGTTACCCACCCAAGATCTCTAAATATGCTCTTCCGTTCACCTTGCCCTGAAGCTCCTCAGAAATCATCAAAGCCATTCTTACAGCCTAGGTGGGCCACTAGACTTAACCACATTAAGGCCATGTCACTAATGGATGGAGAGGTTGGGTCAGACTGGGTTGATCTCTAAAGGGAAACTGATAGTATTTAGTGGAAGACTTTTGTCCTGGGTGGCAAAGAGGGGGGAGCACAGAGATGTCTTGTCTGGACAGCTGAGGAAATGATGATGGAGAACAGAGGAGAAGCAGGTAGACAGCTGGGTAAGTGGGTAGTGGAAGTTCCGGACAGGTCTGGATTTGGGCACCATATCTGGGTAAGGAGTAACTAAAGTCATAGGATTGGATGATGTTATTCAGAAGTGGAAGAAAAACACAAACAAAACTCTGAATCCTTGGGATTCCCTGTAAGAGGTGAGAAGGGACCTAAAAAAAAAAATTAGAGGCTGAAATGAATGAGAGTTAGGAAAAGTGGAGACAGTTCTACCCACCCAATAGTAGAAAAGGCCACAGACTTATGGTTCACTTTTTTTTTTTTTTTAAATAGTGACCATCAAGATTCACAGTTCAATACATTTCTCACAAATCTGGATTTTTGGCTTTCCTTAAAAAATCAGAAGATCCAGGGTTGGGGATTTAGCTCAGTGGTAGAGCGCTTGCCTAGCAAGTGCAAGGCCCTGAGTTTGATCCCCAGCACCTCCCCACCCCAAATCAGAAGATCCAACAACACAGCACATATTTTAGCACAGCAGTAACTACCAGAAATTAAATAAAAGCTACTTCCTTTATTTAGGACCCAAGCCCTTCCCCTTCTTGCCTAGTTCCTGGCATAGAAGATGAGGAGCTGTTTCTCTTTGTGAATGAAAAAGTCCTTATTTTTGCTGATCCAGAGATCACCAAAATACCAGTCAGTTTGGTTCCTACAGCCCCACAACACACCCTTGTTTGGCCTGAAGCAGGCATTCTGGCACATGTCTGCAGAAGGATCCCGTGTTAAGAACAGACTACAGTAGCTCTCCCTCTCCCAGCAAGAGACACTAGTCTCCCAATATCTCTGGGCCTCAAAGGCGCCCCGTTCAGCCCAGCTCTGTGGATAGCATATTCCTCCGATACCACCGCAGCAGCACAAGATGCCATTTCCCTGGGGACTGCCAGGCTGCTGGAGTCAGCCAAGTCCCCCAGCTGGGAATGTCCTGGCTCTCCTTCCAGACTCCTGGGCCATACTCCCTGAGAGGGTCCACCAGATGGCAAGCAGCCTTCAGTTCTCTCAGATTTACACTGCTTCACACGCCATACCTGGGAAAAGACGTGATTTTTCTAACAATGCTACCTTCTCTAGCAAGCTCATGAAGCCCATCAGTTTTGTGTTGTTTTATATGTGAAATATTTGGAGTTGCCTTTTAAAAAAAGAACTAAGCCTTCCTTTCATTAGTATACAATTATGTATTGTCAAAGAGTCATTACCTAATTATCAGTTGTTCCACATTGATTCTGGTCCAACGTGTGCTTTCACTAGACATTTTAGTTTGTGGTTTCATTAACTACTTAATTATCTCCACTACTGCCAAATACAAGATTCTGTGAAGATTTGGTGGCATAAATTAAGAACTAATTACAAGTAATTTCACTTACTAAATCTCACTCATTGATCACAGACTGGAAAATAACCTTACCTTAAAGCGCTAAACTGTGAAGTTGGGTAAAACCTATTTTTTCTATCTTCCCCGTTATCACATGATTCCATAGAGGGGGATCAAATGAGACTGCAAGTACATGTCCATCTTAAGTGTAGCACTTTTGTCACAAAATTCTGAGATTTAACAAAATATCAGTCTTGGATTCTTGAACTGGAATTCAAATCCTGTTGCTATGTATTCACTCTGTGAATAACCTTAAGGCAAGTAACTTAAACTCTCTGAGCTTTCATTTTTTAATTTTTTTTTAATTTTTTTTTTTGAGGCAGAATCTCACTACGCAGTTCAGGCTGGCCTTGAACTCACTATGTAGCTCAGGCTGGCCTCAAACTTGCAGTGATCCTCCTGCCTCAACCTCCTGAATGCTGGGAGAGCTTTCTTTCTTTCTTTGTTTTTGAGAGACAGAGAGGGTCTCAGTCTGTAGTTTAGGATGGCCTCAAATTCACTGTGTGGTCCAGGGTGGCCCTGAATTCTCAGCAATCCTGCCTTGACCTCCCAAGTGCTGGGATTAGAGGCATGTGCCACCATACCCGGCTCTCTGAGCTTTCCTTAGCTGCTACACAGGGACACCACAACACCTTAATGAGACAATCTATGCTGAAGGTGGAAGATCAATGATCAGTTCCCTGCTCCTGCCCCTGAACATGGAAGCCCAGGCTTGTTCTTGGACAAGACAAAATTCTATACCTGCAACTATTTATCTGAGGTCTTAGCCTTTTCATTTGAATCCACTGCTAGATTTCCTGACTAGAGAGCAAAAACTCCAAGCAGAATAAAGAACACAAGCAAGCTGCAAGGCTCATTCTGCTCCTGTACTTCCCAGTGGGCTGAATCTTTCCCTCTTTGAAAACTTGCTCTCACTCTAAAGGCAAGAAGGACTCAGCTTTACATAAGGAAGCCAAGGTTTGGTGAGATTGTCGTACCATATATGAAGAGCAGAAATGCAACATGAACCAGGGCTGATGAACTGCCAAGTCTGTACTCTCTCCCAATTTTGCTCCCCTAGAGCGGCTGGAAAAGTACCCTGGATTTCTACATCCTCTGCCCTCTTCAGAGCGTCACATCCAAGCCAACCCTGGCCAATTCCACACCTTCTCTGGCTCTGATCCCTTGTTCCTGAGGCACACTCATGATCTGCTACTTCCCTGGGAGCATAAAGGCCCGATGTTTCTGCTTAGACTGAGGCTGGCTCCACCTTGAAGGGCATTTAGAGGGGCAAGGACTCTGCTCAGTCACAACAGAGTCTTGCACACTAAAAGCACAGCCTCCAAAAGGAGGCATTAGCGGTTCCAACCAGCAATTAAAAAAATAAACTGCTGTTTTAGTCATTTGGGTGAGTCACAGCAGAGAATCCGAATGTCTTCCCCGTGCAGAGTGGGGACTCGGGTGTGCACAGACAGGGCTCTCTAACACAGCACCGGTGTTCACACAGGGCATGGATTTGGGATAGTCGGAAAGGGCAAAACCATCAAAGGGAAGCAAAGCCAATTCATCCTCTGAATGACTAGGACAGGATTTTACTGAGGTTACTGCCCATTCAGCAAAGTAAATCTCCAGAGCACCTACTGTCCTAAAATAATTTGGTCTCATCCCTTTCCTTGGGACCCCTCCTGTATGGCACCTTTGGGACTTTCCTTCTTCTAAAGGGCCCCTGACTTAAGTTTTCCAAACTGGACCTCCTTCCTCCTAATGGGCATATCCGTTGGGTGAAATCACCAACAACACTCGGTCCAGTGCCACTAAAAAAGGGTAGATAGAACTTCTTGAGCCCACACAAATCTCAGGGTTAGCATTGTTCATGTTCTACACAGAAACATTCCTGTTAAGAAACAAGACCCAGCTAACACACATAACACGGAATTCTCACCAACTTTTGATTTATGGGAGGGGAGTGCTTGAGACAGGGTCTCCTCCTCTATGTAGGCCCGACCGGCCTTGAACTTACAGCAATCCTCCTGCCTCAGCCTCCTGAGTGTTGGGATTACAGGCGTGTGTCACCATGCCCAGCTTTATTTTTTTTTTTTAAACACACTGAAACAGCATGCACGTTAGTTAGCCAACCAGATAAATTCAAAACAAGAATCAACAAAAAGAACATTGAAAACCCTTTCTTTCTTGGAGTTCCCTCTATCATATCTCCTGGAACATAAAGCTTTTGAGAAGTTACTGCTTTAAAATCACTAAGCGGTCCCCCTCCAGTATCCCCATTAACTAGATACTAATAAAAAGCTGATCCAAAAACAACTAGACCCAACTGAGTGTATTCTAGAGTATGAAGACAGACAGAAAAGAAAAAATATTTAACTGAGACTACAAAAAATATTAAAAGTTGGAAGTGGATTGTATTTGATAAAAAGACCATGGATAGTGGTTTTCTTTCTTTCTATATTTATTTTTCAAACTTTTTATAGAAAAATGTACTTATGTATATAAAAATATCTGTATAACAACAACTGGATCTTCCAAGAAAATAATACAGCCACAATATTATCAATTCCCACACTGAGTTAAGGCGCTGGGATAAGAGGCCCCAAAGTGCCCCCAAGTGGCTATGGAGGGAAATACTGGAGAATTCACTAACTGCCTTCTTTTAAAAGGCCTTGGATTTTCCACAGAATTTGCATCTTTTCTACATCTTGCGGTATTATTTCTGCAAGCACTTAGAAGCTGGTGGGCTCATGTGGTAAGCTTTGACTTCTGTCAAGTAGAGAGGGTTTTTAAAAACATATTCTAATTAACACAAACCCTTAAAATTAGCCAAATCTCCACTACAGAGCTGCCCACCCTGGCAGGATGCGGGGCAAAACTCTGGTGTGGGAACAGTAGGGTAAGGATATGGGGTGATGGAGCCAAAGCACAGTCCAAAGAACAACAGCAGCTTTGGTTCGCTTCAGAAAACAAGCTCAGCTTCTGTTCCCATTTTAGCCATCAAGAGATCAGAAGCCGATTCCAAGGACTAGCATAGAATTTAAGATAATCCCACAAACATTTGATTTCATACCAATCCACCAGCATGAATTTGACCTCCAGACAATTAGGGAAGGTGTCACTCGATACTGTGACACACGGGCCAGTAACCTATTTCTTTGAAGAAAAAAGTTCCTTTCCCCATACCAGAGGTGTATGCTATCACATACCGTAAGATTATAAAGAATATGCATAACCAAAACAATTTTAGATGTCCTTTTATAATGTTTTCAATGTCCTCTCATTAGATAATTTTAGAAATAATTCTTCTCAGAGAAAGAAATGCAAAGAAGGCACTCATAGTTCTAGTTTTTCAAAGACTAGACACCACACTTGGTACATATTTTTTTTAAATTCTACGATCATTACCTTAACACCTACAAAAACTCCATGACACCAAAACATAAACCCAGGACTGAAACAACAGCCACAGACACATCTTCTCTGTCTCCAGATACAGAGTATTCTCCATGAACTCGACATGAACAAAGGCCAATACCGTGCTTGAAAGACATTTTGAACAAGCAAAGTACAAATAAATACATTACTGTCATAACGTGGAAGCATACTTACGAGACGTTAAATGAAAAACACACAAGATATAACGCAATTCACTGACATTACAGCGTAAGTACAATCAAAGTTAAGCTCACACGCTCACATCCCATGTATAGACAGATTGGAAGGAAACACAAATACCAATAGTGGCTGACTGGCAGAGAAGGCTGAGATTAGCTAGAGGTGATTTCGTTGTCATTTTTGGCTTTCATTTTTCATTGATGTTAAAATTTCATCAAGAAGACCAGGACTGAGCCCAGCATACTATTCAAAGATGTTACCCGTCAGAAGTTAAGTACAACAGGAGCTCATGGGCTGGTACAGCAAAAAAATACTGGACAGGGCAATCCAGGTCCCTGGATGAGATCTCGGCTCTGTTTAATCCTGGACATTGGTTTCCTCAACCCGTTAAACAAATGGCTGGATCAGAACAGTGGTTCTTTATCCTTGGTGGGTTACTGAAACCTAGCTCCATGTCACAGACTCTCCTTAGGGGAAAAACAAAAACATGTTATGTTCACAGAACTTTGGAAATAATTCCAGGAGGCTTATGGATTCTCGGGAGGCTCATGACTAGGTCAAGAACACTAGTTAACACACTCTTCCTCAGCTCCAGCTCCACTACCACAGGAAGGCAAACTATTCTCATTCTCTGTATCTTTACGAAGGCTCTCAGACAGCTGCCAACAGGATATGCCACACACATCAGCTTTCTGCCCTAACCAACAGCCCCCTCTCGAGAGGGTAGAGTAACTACTCAACCCATCTCGGTGACATACGGCAAAGAGCTCTGGCATGAGACTTGTAAGATTTAGTCTAAAGAGAACTCTAGGCTGCTGGCACAAAATCAACCTGTCAAAGTTAAGCACAGCAGACAGTTACTGAGACACCAACAGAACAAAGACTGAGAGCTGTTTCCAGAGATATCTGTTGCATCCTGGCATTGCGGTTAAACTGTCTTAAAGAAATGGTTACACTGGCCTCAGAACTCTCCAATGCTAGGTGGTAAGCATACAAGGAATTAAAAGGGAAGCCACAAAAAGCAGCATTAAGTCAGCAACAAATTACCCGTCAACAGGTGAGGCTTTCTCTTTTGGTTGTTGTTTTTTCAGATAGGGTCTCACTATTTAGTGCACTCTCTATGTGGAAGGCCTAGAACTCACTTTGTAGCCCAGGTTGGCCTCGAACTCATAGTAATCCTCCTGCCTCAGACTCTCAAGTGCTGGGATTACAGGTGTGTGCCACCAAGCCTGGCTCCAAGTGAGAATTTTTTAATTACCTACTCCACAAAATACCCTGTTCCCTTTCTGATTTCTATTGTTAACCGCTTACCCACTCAAAGCCAAGAAAATATTTTTCCCCAACCCCAGGACTCAAATAGGATTGACAGTTCTCAATTCTGAAAATTCTTATATTAAAAACAAAACAAGCTCTATTTCACACGTTGAAATAAAAACACAGGAGTGAAACAGCTACAAAATACTAGTACTTTTGACAAATTAGAGATGGGGGTAGTGTGTGTTTTGTTGTATCTCAGTCACATCTCAGAGTCTTGCTTACCTAATTCTGCTGCTGAAATAAGCGACATCAAAACAGCCGCAAATCAGGAATGTGCAGTGTCCCAGGGGTCCCCAGATTGGCCTTCTTTCCTGGCTTTTCTAAGGTTTCTCTCTCTGACTCTCTCACCGCCTACCATGGGGCCAGCTCCTGTCTAGGGACCAGAGCACAGCTAATCAATCACCATGTGCCCAGGATGAGCAGGTCTGGTCTCGAGGATGACTTGAAGAGAGGGCCCCTGGACCTCTCTGCCTGCCCGGCATACTGGTCTGTTGGAGGACAAGAGTGCCACCACTCTTCACAAGCCAATCCCTGGGGACAGAGACCAGAATGCTAAGGGCAGTACTGACTCAGACCAGATGTGTCATGTCCCTTTGGCCTCACAGAATCAGTCCGAAGCTAAAGTGACCAGCGTGGTTCAGCTTTAAATTCCTCCTGAGTTTGCTGACAGCTTTCTGTTGTTGCTGATAACCAGCTCTTCCTGAACTACTGGACTACAATTCCCTGTAACGAAAAACAAAACAAAACAAAACAAAAAGGCAGCAGAGGGGGATGGTTTCAGTGGATTACTTGGGTTCTACTTTTTCAGATAATTCCACACAATGTCACTTCTGGGCCACCGATGAAATTATTCTTGCCATCCACAGGCTACTCCAAAGCAAGCTGTTGAATGTTTTCTTGGGGGGTACTGAGAACTGAACCCAGGGATTCCTGCATACTAAGCACACACTTTAGCACTGAGCTACCCCCCAGCCCCATACAACGAACTGCACAAGAAGTTTGGAGTTAACTAGCAACAAGTCTGAAAATTTGGTTACGTATATAGGTACAAAGCTGGTTCATCAAATCCCTGTTCTGGCCCTCAACCCAATGCATTTCAACTAAGGCATCATCCACCTCCTTCTTGACGTTTATCAAACACTTAAACAGGTACTGTGCACCCACTCCTTGGAGGTGCTTCCCCTTGTCAGCCACAGGGTTGCTGAACTGCTGAGAGGCCTCTCGGTCCTGGGCTCCATTGCTAGAGCCCTTACAACTTTCTACAACCTCTGACCCTCCCTTTTCCTCACTCCTTTCATCCTCCAGGGGGTCTGGGGTTTCCTCTTGGGACAGTGACTCCTGGCTCGGGCAGTGGCCCCTGACAGTGGCAGATTCATCTTCCTGCAGAGCAGGCCCACACAGGCCACTATCCTGGGGAGCCAGAGCCACATCTTGGCTACTGCCCAACTCTTTGGGGGTGGCTTTTTTCTCCTCCAAGGCCTGGATGACGTCCTCAGGAGCTCGAGGGACCTCCCTCAGCTGTCTCACTCGTTCTCTTTTCTTTCTTCTTAAATGAATCCACGAGTTTTCTATGGCTGTCAGGAAAAGGCTAACTTCCTCTTTGCCACAGGGAACTCGTTTGTGCTGGACCTATGTGGAAGAAAAAGAGTTCTTTATGAAATCATTTTACCAAACACCCTTTAAAAAAAAAAGAAAGAGGGGCTGGGGATTTAGCTCAGTGGTTAGAGTACTTGCCTAGCAAGCACCAGGCCCTGAGTTCGAGCCCCAATAAATGAATGAATGAATAAATAAATAAATAAATGAGAAAAAGAAAAAGCAAAAACAAGAAGAAAAAAAAACCAAATGAATAAAAAAGAGAGAGAAGAAAAGAGAAAAAGAAAAGAAGGAAAGGGGGCTGGGGATTTAGCTCAGTGATTAAAGTGCTTGCCTTGCAAGCACAAGGCCCTGAGTTCGATCCCCAGCGACCTCCACAAAAAAAAAAAAAAAAAAAAAAAAAAAAAAAAAAAAAAAAAAAAAAAAAAAGAAAAGAAGGAAAGATGAGTACATCAATGTGCTTC